>CM065715.1:1952428-1954928 GCA_033310375.1 Conus canariensis
AGACTACTTGTACCAGTGTGTGTGAGGATGATACGGACAGTCAGACTACTTGTACCAGTGTGTGTGAGGATGATACGGACAGTCAGACTACTTGTACCAGTGTGTGTGAGGATGATACGGACAGTCAGACTGCTTGTACCAGTGTGTGTGAGGATGATACGGACAGTCAGACTGCTTGTACCAGTGTGTGTGAGGATCATACGGACAGTCAGACTACTTGTACCAGTGTGTGTGAGGATGATACGGACAGTCAGACTACTTGTACCAGTGTGTGTGAGGATGATACGGACAGTCAGACTACTTGTACCAGTGTGTGTGAGGATGATACGGACAGTCAGACTACTTGTACCAGTGTGTGTGAGGATGATACGGACAGTCAGACTATTTGTACCAGTGTGTGTGAGGATGATACGGACAGTCAGACTATTTGTACCAGTGTGTGTGAGGATGATACGGACAGTCAGACTACTTGTACCAGTGTGTGTGAGGATGATACGGACAGTCAGACTACTTGTACCAGTGTGTGTGAGGATGATACGGACAGTCAGACTACTTGTACCAGTGTGTGTGAGGATGATACGGACAGTCAGACTACTTGTACCAGTGTGTGTGAGGATGATACGGACAGTCAGACTACTTGTACCAGTGTGTGGTGAGGATGATACGGACAGTCAGACTATTGTACCAGTGTGTGTGAGGATGATACGGACAGTCAGACTACTTGTACCAGTGTGTGTGAGGATGATACGGACAGTCAGACTACTTGTACCAGTGTTGTGTGTGGAGGATGATACGGACAGTCAGACTACTTGTACCATTGTGTGTGAGGATGATACGGACAGTCAGACTACTTGTACCTGATGTGTGTGAGGATGATACGGACAGTCAGACTACTTGTACCATGTGTGTGTGAGGATGATACGGACGTCAGTCGACTACTTGTACCAGTGTGTGTGAGGATGATACGGACAGTCAGACTACTTGTACCAGTGTGTGTGAGGATGATACGGACAGTCAGACTACTTGTACCATGTGTGTGAGGATGATACGGACAGTCAGACTACTTGTACCAGTGTGTGTGAGGATGATACGGACAGTCAGACTACTTGTACCAATGTGTGTGAGGATGATACGGACAGTCAGACTACTTGTACCAGTGTGTGTGAGGATGATACGGACAGTCAGACTACTTGTACCATGTGTGTGAGGATGATACGGACAGTCAGAACTTGTACCAGTGTGTGTAGGATGATCGACAGCAGATACTTGTACCATTGTGTGTGGGATGATACGGACAGTCAGACTACTTGTACATGTGTGTGAGGATGATACGACAGTCAACTACTTGTACCAGTGTGGTGAGGAGATACGACAGTCAGACTACTTGTACCTGTGGTGAGGATGATAGGACGTCAGACTACTTGTACAGTGTGTGTGAGATATAGACATCAGACTACTTGTACCAGTGTGTTGAGGATGATACGGACAGTCAGACTACTTGTACCTGTGTGTGAGGATGATACGACATCAGACACTGTACCAGTGTGTTGGATGATACGGACAGTCAGACTATGTACTGTGTGTGAGGTGATAGACAGCACTACTTGTACATGTGTGTGAGGATGATACGGACAGTCAGACTACTTGTACTGTGTGTGAGGATGATACGGACAGTCAGATACTTGTACATGTGTGTAGGATGTACGGACAGTCAGACTACTTGTACCAGTTGTGTGAGGATGATACGGACAGTCAGACTACTTGTACCTGTGTGTGAGGATGATACGGACAGTCAGACACTTGTACCAGTGTGTGTGAGGATGATAGGACAGTCAGACTATGTACAGTTGTGTGAGGATGATACGACAGTCAGACACTTGTACCATGTGTGTGAGGATGAACGGACAGTCAGACTACTTGTACCATGTGTGTGTGAGGATGATACGGACAGTCAGACTACTTGTACCAGTGTGTGTGAGGATGATACGGACAGTCAGACTACTTGTACCATGTGTGTGAGGATGATACGGACAGTCAGACTACTTGTACCAGTGTGTGTGAGGATGATACGGACAGTCAGACTACTTGTACCATTGTGTGTGAGGATGATACGGACAGTCAGACTACTTGTACCATGTGTGTGAGGATGATACGGACAGTCAGACTACTTGTACCAGTGTGTGTGAGGATGATACGGACAGTCAGACTACTTGTACCATTGTGTTGAGGATGATACGGACAGTCAGACTACTTGTACCATGTGTGTGAGGATGATACGGACAGTCAGACTACTTGTACCAGTGTGTGTGAGGATGATACGGACAGTCAGACTACTTGTACCATGTGTGTGTAGGATGATACGGACAGTCAGACTACTTGTACCAGTGTGTGTGAGGATGATACGGACAGTCAGACTACTTGTACCAGTGTGTGTGAGGATGATACGGACAGTCAGACTACTTGTACCATGTGTGTGAGGATGATACGGACAGCAGACTAC
>CM065715.1:1959928-1962428 GCA_033310375.1 Conus canariensis
TCAGAATGTGTCATTTCAACATAACTCTCAGAATGTGTCATTTCAACATAACCCTCACAATGTGTCATTTCAACATAATCCTCAGAATGTGTCATTTCAACATAACCCTCACAATATGTCATTTATGTCCACCCAGAAAAAGCACTTACCAAATAAAGCTTAAATATTTACTTCCTTCAAGGAAGTTATGTTTTCACACTGTCCGTTGGTGTCTTTCTCTGCGAACAAGCTTTCGCAAACCCTGCTAAATCATTTCAACAGCATGTGGATGTGGTCAAGACCAGACCCATTCAATGTTCATGTTTCTAGCTCTAAATGCGGGCCTTACTGCTGTTAATAAACGAGATATCATAGGCACAAAGCCGTAGGAGATGGGAGAGACGCCAATATCAACACACTCATACAAGCAAAGCTCCAGCAGAGGGTGCAAGCGCAAGTCAACGCACTTCTACAAAGCAAAGCCCCACAGGATGGTAAATACGCCAGGGACAAAGCAAAACCCACAGGATGGTAAACACGCCAAGGACAAAGCAAAGCCCCACAGGATTGGTAAATACGCCAAGGACAAAGCAATGCCCATGAAATGGTCAAATGCCAAGGTCAACACACTCATACAAAGCGAAGCTCCATGAGATGATAGATATGGCAGTCAATGCACTCATAGAAAGCAAGGCTCCATGAGATGATAGATATGCCAGTCAATGCACTCATAGAAAGCAAGGCTCCATGAGATGATAGATATGCCAGTCAATGCACTCATAGAAAGCAAGGCTCCATGAGATGATAGATATGCCAGTCAATGCACTCATAGAAAGCAAGGCTCCATGAGATGATAGATATGCCAGTCAATGCACTCATAGAAAGCAAGGCTGCACGAGATGATAGATATGCCAGTCAATGCACTCACAGAAAGCAAGGCTCCATGAGATGATAGATATGCCAGTCAATGCACTCATAGAAAGCAAGGCTGCACGAGATGATAGATGTGCCAGTCAATGCACTCATATAAAGCAAGGCTCCACGAGATGATAGATATGCCAGTCAATGCACTCATAGAAAGCAAGGCTGCACGAGATGATAGTGTGCCAGTCAATGCACTCATATAAAGCAAGGCTCCACGAGATGATAGATATGCAGTCAATGCACTCATAGAAAGCAAGGCTCCATGAGATGATAGATATGCCAGTCAATGCACTCATAGAAAGCAAGACTGCACGAGATGATAGATATGCCAGTCAATGCACTCATATAAAGCAAGGCACCACGAGATGGTAAATATGTCAAAGTCAGCGCAGTCTTTCAAAGTAAGCCCCATGAGATGATGCAAATGCCAAGGTCGACGCACTCGCAGAAAACAAACCACATGGGATGGTGAATACATGAAGGTCAACACACTCATACAAACAAAGTCCCATGAGAGGGTAGATAGCTAAGGACAACGTGCCTTCCCCTTAACTGCTGTTACCTGACTGTTGAGTCAGGTTCACTCCCTCATTACCATCCAGTCAGCCATCAATGTTCTTGGTCTTCGTCCATTTCGGAGGAGTACCATTGACAGGATTTTCTGAATGCATGTGAGGCATGAACATTGACAGCAGATCTGGAAAGAAGAATCCATGGTATCACAATATCAAATGTTTGACTCTCTACATTCTTTGCTTGACCCATGAACTGAGGAAAGGTAACTCTATGTGCAATGGAGAGTCAGGCGTTATCTTCTCCTGATTTTTTTTTCGTATTTCGGAACAGGTGTGTTAGGGTGTGGAGTCTGCTTTGAATTCAACTTCCGGCGTTCAGTGCCATAGCAAAGTCAGTGTGCAATGGTCGTCCTGTTGAACCAGTCACTGGACAGCAGTCAGTGTGAATAGCAGTCAGTGTGAATAGCAGTCAGTGTGAATAGCAGTCAGTGTGCAATGGTCGTCCTGCTGAACTGAGTCACTGGACAGCAGTCAGTGTGAATAGCAGTCAGTGTGAATAGCAGTCAGTGTGAATAGCAGTCAGCGTGCAATGGTCGTCCTGCTGAACTGAGTCACTGGACAGCAGTCAGTGTGAATAGCAGTCAGTGTGAATAGCAGTCAGTGTGCAATGGTCGTCCTGCTGAACTGAGTCACTGGACAGCAGTCAGTGTGAATAGCAGTCAGTGTGAATAGCAGTCAGTGTGAATAGCAGTCAGTGTGCAATGGTCGTCCTGCTGAACCTGTTCTTCTTCAGCGTTCCAGTATCTGCTAGCGTGTGAACTGGTTTTACCCTGTTGGGATACTCACACTATACTCGAGAGTATAGTTAGTTCACTCCGACTTCGTTGAGTGCAGAAATTTGTAGGAAGAGGTTTGTGGAAAAAGATAGATAAAAGATATGGTAGACAGAAAGGACAGCAGACGACAGTACAGCAAAGGAGGAGACAGAGTACTGAGAGCGAAAGGAAAAGGGGACGTTACTAGCACAGAATGTCCAGAAGGAGGGGGAACTATTTGAACAAAAGACTCCCCCCCCCCCCCGG
>CM065715.1:1967428-1969928 GCA_033310375.1 Conus canariensis
TTTTGTGTTTGTGTTTGTGTTTATTGGCATGAATTTAATGCGATGTAATTAAGTCGTCTTTTCTTCCTTGCTCCCCTTTCGACACTTATGATTTTGATTTGAATTCCCCCCCCCCCCCCCCCCCCCCCAGTGTTCGTTAAGTTCTGGTTTACGTCATCGTCATTTACCTATGATATGTTTCGTATTCTTTTGAAATTTATGTGTTTATTTATGGGACCGTATTTGTGTTGAGCCAAACGTGC
Source organism: Conus canariensis (assembly GCA_033310375.1). Taxonomy (NCBI): domain Eukaryota; kingdom Metazoa; phylum Mollusca; class Gastropoda; order Neogastropoda; family Conidae; genus Conus; species Conus canariensis. The sequence goes on from CM065715.1 coordinate 1,967,671, forward strand.
AAGGCCATTCTTGAAATGTATGGGTTTGTGCTGTCTTGTGTTGCATTACGTAGTGCTTTGAGGTTCAATGTTTTATGTTGTATTGCATCATCAAAATTGGTATTGTGTTTCTTTCACAGAAAATTGGTGTTATGAAAATGTGAAAACACATTACGGTTAAAAGGAAATCAATCTTGTGTCAGTACTTTTAGCTCGATAGAGACTGGCACTTCTTGGTGTGTGTTAGCAACGTTGTAGTGTGCCATGTATTTTTTTAATTTTTTTAAAAATTTTTTTAATTGTCGCTTGATTTTGTGTTTGGTTGTTTCAGTCAGTCGCCATGTCGTATCTGGTAAGACAGGCACAGACATGACTCGCTGCCTGGTTTTCTGGCATTGTGGCTCAACGCCTGGCTTTTGTTCTTTGATGTGGGATGAGATGTTGAGGACTGTCTGTCTTTCTGTCCTGTCCTGTCATGGTCTGATGGCATTGGTCTGTGAAAGCAAAACCCCAGTCCTTGCTGTTTATCTGTTCGGCTTGTGAAGTCAGTGCTGCATTGTGTACATGATCTGGGTGATGAAGCCTGCCGCTAAAGAAGCCAAAGCAGTTGTGAAAATCATGATAGACTGATGCCCCAACACCTCCCGTCTAGTCATACCCCGCTGAGAATAATCTTTCCTGAAAATTTAGACCAAAAAACATAGGTAAAAGTGAACATTCCACCCAATCCTCACACCCCGATGAGAATCATATTTCCTGAAAGTTTAGACAGAAAAACATAGGTGAAAGTGAACATTCCACCCTTTTTGTTTTAAATTCCCAGCACCTTTGGAAAAGAAAGAGGCTTTCGTAAGTATTATCAACAAGGCTATGGTATGTACTATCAACACGGCTATGGTATGTACTATCAACAAGGCTATGGTATGTACTATCAACAAGGCTATAGTATGTACTATCAACAAGGCTATGGCGTACTATCAACAAGGCTATGGTATGTACTATCAACAAGGCTATGGTATGTACTATCAACAAGGCTATGGTATGTACTATCAACAAGGCTACGGTATGTACTATCAACAAGGCCATGGTGTACTATCAACAGGGCTATGGTATGTACTATCAACAAGGCTATGGTATGCACTATCAACAAGGCTATGGTATGTACTATCAACAAGGCCATGGTGTACTATCAACAGGGCTATGGTATGTACTATCAACAAAGCTAAAATCTGTACTATCAACAAGGCTATAGTATATGCTATCAACAAGGCTATGGTATGCATTATCAAAATGGCCGTGGCATGTACTGTTACCAAGGTTATAGTAGTACCATCAAGAGGGCTATGGTATGTGCTATCAACAAGGCTATAGTATGTGCTATCAACAAGGCTATAGTTTGTACTACCCACAAGGCTATAATATATGCTATCAACGAGGGATAAATTCAGTCGACATGCGACACCTCCCTGTAGATCATATAGAAAGCATAACAATGAGGTCATGTAGAAAGCATAACAATGAGGTCATGTAGAAAGCATAACAATGAGGTCATGTAGAAAGCATAGCAATGAGGGTTGGCTGGACACCTCCCTGTAGATCATGTAGAAAGCATAACAATGAGGGTTGGCTGGACACGTCCCTGTAGATCATGTAGAAAGCATAGCAATGACGTCATGTAGAAAGCATAGCAATGAGGGTTGGCTGGACACCTCCCTGTAGATCATGTAGAAAGCATAGCAATGAGGGTTGGCTGGACATCTCCCTGTAGATCATGTAGAAAGCATAGCAATGAGGGTTGGCTGGACACCTCCCTGTAGATCATGTAGAAAGCATAACAATGAGGGTTGGCTGGACACCTCCCTGTAGATCATGTAGAAAGCATAGCAATGAGGGCTGGCTGGACATCTTAGGAACCCGATGATTAATATCTAATTCTGATATACAAAAGATGTTGAATTACTTTGTTTTTAACACTTATGAAAGAAAGCTTTTTACTAAGTGTAGGGAACGTTTAGTTTAGGTCAATATTTATCTGTTATCCTTTACTGAGACATTCCGGAAGTTCCGCTAAGCTATAGGAGGCCAAAGTTTACTAATACGAGAATCACAATTTCAAATAATAAAATTAAAAAAATTTTGTCGATTTCTTTCCAGCAGATCGATTTTGACATGATTCCCAACTAGACAGAAGTTTGTTGCAGTGTGTGTGGAATGGTTTATACCTGGCATACAGTGTGTGTGGAATGGTTTATACCTGGCATACAGTGTGTGTGGAATGG
>CM065715.1:1982428-1984928 GCA_033310375.1 Conus canariensis
TGCACACACTCAGGGTTTTGGCCTGCAGGTGGCAATATGGGGAACACGCGATGATAATGCCTGTATCCGTTTGGTGCATTGCATCTGTCACCTGTCATATTGTGAGACTAAGCAGCACACACACACACACACACACCACACACACACACACACACACACACACACACACACACACGCATACGCGCGCGAACGGACACACACATATACACGCGCGCACGCGCACACACAAACACGCACGCGCACACACACGCGCGCACACACACACACACACACACACACACACACACACACACAGAAGCACAGAGAGAGAGAGAGAGAGAGAGAGAGAGAGAGAGAAGGAGAGAGAGGCAGGGCTCCAACAGCAACACGGTCAAAGAACTGGAACATAACGGAGTCTTACAGGGAAACTGTTGCCATTTTCTTTTCTTTTCCTTTGTGTCTCATATTCTTACCTACTTTCCTGTTTTCTTTCTTTCTTCCTTTCATCTTTTCTTTCTTTCCTTCTTTCTTTCCTCCCTTCTTTCTTTATCTCTCTTTCTTTCTTTCTTTCCTTCTTTCGTTGTTCCTTCTTTTTTTCTGTCTGTCTGTCTTTCTTTATTTCTTTCGTATTTCTTTGTCTTATCTTCTCTTCATCTTTCCTCTGGAACAAACAGCAGATTTTTCAGAAGGATGTGACCCCAGTTCAGAAAGGCACATTTCTCTGTAAACATTTGTCGTTGACAGACAGAAATTCAGAACAAAAGGACGTTGAAGGGAGAACCAGACAGATATGAGTCAGGCACTCAGCAGCAGGTGCACTTAGCACGATGCCACGGTGCTATGATGTGTAGAGAATTAGTTCTTCTCTTTCTTTCTTTTTTTTTTCTGTCTGTCTGTCTGTCTTTCTTTCCTTCTTTCTTTCCTCCCTTCTTTGTATCTTTCTTTCTTTCTTTCTTCCTTCTCTTTGTTTGTTTCTTTTCTTACCCCCCCCCTTTCTCTCTCTCTCTCTCTCTCTCTCTCTCTCTCTTCTCTCTCTCTTCTTCCTCGTCTTCCTCTACATCCTCCTCCCCCCACCCCCCCTCCTCGTCCTTTTTCTCCTACTCTTCGTGTTTTGTTTCTGAGTCTAATTCCTTCCTTTCATGAACCATTTATTCCTTCTTCCCTTTCGTCTTTCCTTTCTTCATTTTCTTCTCCTTCCTTCTGGTCCTGTTCCTCTTCATCCGCAGTGGAACTCCTTGCAGTCTGTGGAACTCCTTGCAGTCAGTGGAACTCCTTGCAGTCAGTGGAACTCCTTGCAGTCAGTGGAACTCCTTGCAGTCTGCTAACCAAACCAAAACAGCACAAGCCTTTCACTTCTGCTCTGAACGACATAACCTCTTAGAGAACTCTGTTGAGACAGAAAGGAAAAAAAATAGAGGCAAAAGATAGAGAGAAGAGAGAGAGAGAGAGAGAGAGAGAGAGAGAGAGAGAGAGAGAGAGAGGAGAGAGAGAGAGAGAGAGAGAGAGAGAGAGAGAGAGAGAGAGAGAGAGAGAGAGAGAGAGAAGAGAGAGGGAGAGAGAGAGAGAGGAGGAGAGAAGAGAGAGAGAGAGAGAGAGAGAGAGAAGAGAGAGAGAAGAGAGAGAGAGAGAGAGAGAGGGGGGGGGGGGGAGGGAAGGAGGGATATGAAAGGTGGGAGGCAGACATATCGAGTTAGGCATGCAGCCAATGGCAGTGCAGTGAAGAAACTGAAGCATTTTTTCTTCTTCCATCTTCTTTTCACCTCCTCCTCCATCTCCTCCTCCTCCTCCTCCTCCCCCTCCTCCTCCTCCTTTACCACATCGTCCTTCCTGTTTTTTTTCTCTTCGATACTATCTTCAAAGTCTTATTCATTCCGCCATGCAACAACCATTTATTCATTTTCCTTTCGTCTTTTTCTCTTGTTCCCCCCCCCCCCCCTTTCCTCCCTTTTTTCTCCTTCTCCTCGTCATCCTTCCTTCTCTTGACATGACCCAAGCCAAAGATTAAGAGGGGTGGGGGGTTCGTATCTCGCCTCGTGTTCACGTCGGAGTCTGGCCGCTAACTAAGCACTTCCTGGCCCAGAGAATAGCTGAGTGCTGGGCTCTTTGGCTAATCACCACAGCCAGCTTCTTCGTGTCCGCTGTACGGCCAGGGTGGATGGCCCACAGCCAGCAGGCAGCCTCTGTCCGCGCGTGAGGCACGTGTGTGTGGTGTGTGGTGTGTGTGTGTGTGTGTGTGTGTGTGTGTGTGTGTGTTTTGCTGCTGACCGCTGGACGCTGGCCGTTGAGAGGTTTGGAGGACAGCGGGTAGACCAACCAACAGGGAGTGGGGTTTGCCTTCAATGTCTGCAATGGAACTCAGAGAAGCAGAAGGCGACGACATTAATCCTTTCCCTTCTACGTCTTCCCCCCTCCCCCCCTGAAAAAATCACACACACATACAAACACGCACGCGCACACACACACACACACACACACACACACACACACACACACACACACACACACAAGCACGCACGCTCAC
>CM065715.1:1989928-1997428 GCA_033310375.1 Conus canariensis
TGTGTGATATATTTCACCATTTAAGAAATAAACAGATAAAAAGAAGAAGACTTGGACGGTTTAAAGGCAGAAGACATTACCGAGAAAAGGTTAAGAGATATTCTTCACCAGTGCGTACGTATTGCACACAAAACGTCAACATTCTCGTGGATGAATAAGTCATTTTTTTAAACATAAAAAGAAACAAACTAAGACGTAAGCAAATAAACTACAAAATAAAAGCCAATGTCTGTACTTGCAAACAAACGGAAATAACAAAGCCATAGACATAAAAACAAACACAAATAAATATATATGATAACAAAGCCATACACTTAAAAACAAACACAAATAAATAAATATGATAACAAAGCCATAGACATAAAAGCAAACACAAATAAATAAACATGATAACAAAGCCATAGACATAAACACAAAAACAACAAAAAACAACAACAAGAAACAACAACGACAAGGAAAAAGAATACATTCCAGACACATAAAAAGACTCAAATCAGCAAAGCAAAACAAAAGAAAACAAAGCAAAACAAAACATGACAAACAAACAAACAAAGCAAAACAAAACAGACAAACAAACAAAACAAAGCAAAACAAAACAAAAAGAGAAACAAAACACAACCCAAACCAACTCAACAAAAGCGCTGCAGCAAATAAATAACCGAACCCCAGAACCTATACATCCTGTTAACAATAGATAAGTTGCGTATATGGAGTGCAAAAAAACTCACTACACCGGACAAACAACTCCCCATCCAATAACACCCGTGTTATAACAGATAGTTGGAACAAGGTGAAGAGGAGGCTGGTAAAAAGGACACGAGAGCGACGAACACAGAGGAAGTACATACCACAAGACAAACACAATACATCGGGCCCATTGACAAAACAGATGTGACAAGGTACAACAGAGGAGGCGGAGGAGGGGGACCGGGAGGGACTGGACGTAAGCGTATGGGCAGACATGCTCAGAGACAACAATATGTCATCGGGGCACACAGACCAACAATCCAGTCATCGGGGCACACAGACCAACAATCCAGTCATCGGGGCACACAGACCAACAATCCAGTCATCGGGGCACACAGACCAACAATCCAGTCATCAGGGCACACAGACCAACAATCCAGTCATCGGGCACACAGACCAACAATCCAGTCATTGGGGCACACAGACCAACAATCCAGTCATCGGGGCACACAGACCAACAATCCAGTCACGGGGCACACAGACCAACAATCCAGTCATTGGGGCACACAGACCAACAATCCAGTCATCGGGGCACACAGACCAACAATCCAGTCATCGGGGCACACAGACCAACAATCCAGTCACTGGGGCACACAGACCAACAATCCAGTCACTGGGGCACACAGACCAACAATCCAGTCATGGGGCACCACAACAACACATCACACGCAACAATCAGTCATCGGGCACACAGACAACACTCAGTCACTGGGACAAGACAATCAGTCATGGGGCACACGACACAATACAGAAGCTCTTAATTCACTTGATTGTATTATTGAATGTCTTATGCAATGGAAGTTGTAGCTTTCTGAAAAAAAAAAAAAAACACCAACAACCAAGAACAGACATTTGCGGAAGATGCTCGAAAGAACGTTGTGTGTGTGTGTGTGTGTGTGTGTGTGTGTGTGTGTGTGTGTGTGTTGTGTGTTGTGTGTGTGTGCGTACGTGCGTGCGGGTGCGTGCGTGCATGCATGCCTCTGTGTGTGTGTGTGTGTGTGTGTGTGTGTGTGTGTGTGTGTGTGTGTGTGTGTGTGTTGCGCGCGCGTGTGTATGAGCAAGCGTGCGTGTGTGCATGTGTGCGTGTTTTCCAAAATATACAAACAACGCTCTACACACATTCAGATAGTATCAGTCACAACAAACCCAAGCAGTTCTGTGTACTACGCACATTCAGATTGTATCAGTCACAACAATGGGGGTGAGAACCGGTAACCCAAGCAGTTCTGTGTACTACACACATTTAGATTGTATCAGTCACAACAAAGGGTTGAGAGCCGGTAACCCAAGCAGTTCTGTGTACTACACACATTTAGATTGTATCAGTCACATCAAAGGGGTGAGAGGCGGTAACCCAAGCAGTTCTGTGTACTACACACATTTAGATTGTATCAGTTACAACAAAGGGGCGAGAGCCGCTAACCCAAGCAGTTCTGTGCACTACACACATTCAGATTGTATCAGTCACAACAAAGACGATAACAGCCGGTAACCGAAGCAGTTCTGTGTACTACACATCAGTCACAATAAAGAGGATAAGAGCCGGTAACCCAAGCAGTTCTGTGCACTACACACATTCAGATTGTATCAGTCACAACAAAGGGGTGAGAGCCGCTAACCCAAGCAGTTCTGTGTACTACACACATTCAGATTGTATCAGTCACAACAAAGGGGTGAGAGGGGTAACCTAAGCAGTTCTGTGCACTGCAAACATTCAGATAGCATCAGTCACAACAATGGGGGTGAGAGCCGCTAACCCAAGCAGTTCTGTGCACTACACACATTCAGATTGTATCAGTCACAACAAAGGGGTGAGAGCCGCTAACCCAAGCAGTTCTGTGAACCATATGTTGCCGGCATTTTACCGTCCTCTCATCATCGCTCCCTGATGCCATTCCCAGCCCGTGATGACTCTTCCAGACTGAACGATCAGCGCTGTCGCTGTCTGCAGCCCTGAAACAGCAGGAGTCACTGCTGGCACTTCCACGCTTCCCCAGACAAAGGCTGTGCCTAGCAACCCATGTGATGTCTTTGGCAGACAAAGGCTGTGCCAAGCAACCCATGGGATATCTTTGGCAGACAAAGGCTGTGCCTAACAAGCCATGGGATGGCTTTGGCAGACAAAGGCTGTGCCTAGTAACCCATGGGATGGCTTTGGCAAAGGCTGTGCTTAGCAAGCCATGGGATGGCTTTGGCAGACAAGGCTGTGCCTAGCAAGCCATGGGATGTCTTTGGCAGACAAAGGCTGTGCCTAGCAAGCCATGGGATGTCTTTGGCAGACAAGGCTGTGCCCAGCAAGCCATGGGATGTCTTTGGCAGACAAAGGCTGTGCCCAGCAAGCCATGGGATGTCTTTGGCAGACAAAGGCTGTGCCTAGCAACCCATGGGATGTCTTTGGCAGACAAAGGCTGTGCCTAGCAAGCCATGGGATGTCTTTGGCAGACAAAGGCTGTGCCTAGCAACCCATGGGATGTCTTTGGCAGACAAAGGCTGTGCCTAGCAACCCATGGGATGTCTTTGGCTGGGTCCCTGTCATGCTGCTCTCCTCCAGTCTATCCTCAGACAGCACAGACAGCACCAGACTGCCCAGCCACAGGGCAATGACAGCATAGATAGCATGCACAGACAGCACCAGACTGACCATCCACACGGCACAGACAGCACAGACAGCACCAGACTGCTAAGCAACAGGGCACAGACAGCGTTTGCTTCCTTACCTTAAAGCAAGTTTGTCCCAACAGTGAGATAAACTGTTCAATTTTGTCCCAACAGTGAGCTTCACTGTTCAATTTTGTTCCAACAGTGAGCTTCACTGTTCAATCAGAGAGAGAAAATGCCAGAACATTGGTGTCCCAACAGTGACCTTCACTGTTCAATTTTGTCCCAACAGTGAGCTTCACTGTTCAATTTTGTCCCAACATTCAGTACAGCTTCACTGTTCAATCAGAGAGAGAAAATGCCAGACCATTGGTGTGAAACCGTGCGTCTATCATGAAGACATTCGGTGACCAGATCGTTATTCTCACGTGCTCCTCCACTCAGATATTTTCTCTCTGTGGTCAATGCATGAGTAAGAAAAGTAAGTCTGTTTGCAGGGGATAGACTGGCGTTATTTTCTCCCAATTCTGTGTTCTGGACATGACTGTTGTCAGCAAACGACACATTTTAGTTTGGTCCAGAAACTATGGTAACGGCAAACAGTTTCTTAAAAGGTTTACTCAAGACAGGTGTTAATTTCTCTAATTTTTTTTCCGTCGCAGGGCTATTGTCACAGCCAACACATCTTAGGGTGCACTAGAAGACATGGGAACGGTAGGCGGCTTTTTCCTACAACAAAAGTGTTCCCATACATGGACTCATGTGGTGCTTGACATTGACATATCCGTGTTATCAGATTCATTGCTGATTTACACCCAACAAACAATGAAGAATTCAATATTTCTTTTATATTGTCTTTGAAAGTTATGCACGATATGAATTAACAGCGCACACGTGCATGCGCGCATTTATGTGCATGTGTCTGTGAGTGCGAATAAGCGTGAAAACGTGTGGAAATGGGGGAAGGGGTTGTGGGAGGGAGGCATGTGTGACGAAATGGATGAGTGGTAGGTGGGTCCTCTAGGGGAAGGACTTCGAATAATTTCTTGATGAGAATTATCTTAACATTTCACCTACACTCTCTCTCTTACTAGTGGTGGAAGGAGCAACTTTCCGGTACTAGTCATCAAAGAAATTTTTAGTTTGTTCCGGGTCTTGGTAAAATACTTAACAGTGGCTCTGAGATAATTTTCCTTAGGCCTGTACTCTTACAAGTACTTGTAGCTCCGAGAGACAGAATTGAAGAGAGAAGTTCAAACATTCAACATTTGATTGAACAACAGAGAACTGACACAAGTTAAGTGCAATTTCACACATCAACTTTTATTGCTTACACATAGGTAAGTATGGGCATGTCAAGTTCATAGGCTAGGGTTTAGTTCTCATTGGACTACCACAATGAGGGGCCCTCCCTCACTCCTACTTTACTCACTTGCACTCGGTGCAGCAAGCTTAAGTTGGCATACAGGGGGTCTGTCTAAGTTACACTGAATGTATATGGTTATTATACATCCACTTCGCTGGCAATCACCTGGTGTTGTAGCCAAAGTGGTACTCATAGACAGGTTCTCACTGTTTCATCATGAAGTGAGGGCAAGGGTCTGATGGGTTTGAGTCCAGGTGGTAAGCTAACTTAGCTTTGCTTTGGAGAGGGTAGTTGATCTCTCCTGTAGTTGGTGACTACCCCACTGGTGTAGACTGGTTGTCTGGTGTCGCCCTGGTGTTGGGCGAAGTCCCAGCTTCTGGTCCAGCCACAATGTGTAGCGTGACCAGGATCCCAGTTCTGCTATAAAGAGAACTTGGTCTGTAGGTGAGAATCTGATGGCTGGCTTGTTGAGTGCACACATTTACCCTGGTTTACTTTCAGCACAGGTGTGAGACTCAGCCAGCAAAGTTTTCTCTATGGTAGAGTTTCTGCTATAACTATTAATCTCCACTTTTCTTTAAAGACTAAGTTAAGCTTACAAAAGGGTAGGAGACAGTAATACTATGTTACATAGTTTCAGTCAAACAACTCTTCCATGTTTCTTATGAATTAAATCACACTGACTTGGGCTACACTTAGTACAAATTTGCACGGGATAGAGGGGGGGGGGGGGGGGGGGGGGGGGGAGACGGGCCATTGCCACAATGCAAATTGAAATTTTCCTTTGTCCTAGTGTCCTGTCAGCCGTGCGGTCCGCACCATCCCAAGCGAGAGAAAGGGGGAGAGGGGGGTTGAGAGAGGGGAGTGGGCATAGATTTGAAATCTATTTTTTTGGTTTGGGCTTTTAGTGGGACCGATGGGATGGTTTTGTTAAGCGTTTCGTCACAGCATGGAAGGGAGTGGGGGTGGGACCGATGGGATGGTTTTGTTAAGCGTTTCGTCACAGCATGGAAGGGAGTGGGGGTGGGACCGATGGGATGGTTTTGTTAAGCGTTTCGTCACAGCATGGAAGGGAGTGGGGGTGGGACCGATGGGATGGTTTTGTCAAGCGTTTCGTCACAGCATGGAAGGGAGTGGGGGTGGGACCGATGGGATGGTTTTGTCAAGCGTTTCGTCACAGCATGGAAGGGAGTGGGGGTGGGACCGATGGGATGGTTTTGTCAAGCGTTTCGTCACAGCATGGAAGGGAGTGGGGGTGGGACCGATGGGATGGTTTTGTCAAGCGTTTCGTCACAGCATGGAAGGGAGTGGGGGTGGGACCGATCGGATGGTTTTGTCAAGCGTTTCGTCACAGCATGGAAGGGAGTGGGGGTGGGACCAGAGGAAGGGGAAGATTGTGTCTGGAGATGTTGTTGTTGTTGTTGTTATTGTTGTTGTTGTTGTTTCTGCAAGACCTCTCCAGCCTCAAGACAGCAGTATGTTTGTCTGTCACTCTGTTATAAAGACAGATCGCATAAACGCGCCAGTGCGTGTCCATGTTTGCGTGAGTGCGTGCACTCCGGGCATGCCTCCTGTGATAAAAGTCGTTTGCCACACGCTCCGGGCATGCTCCTGTGATAAAAGTCGTTTGCCACACGCTCCGGGCATGCCTCCTGTGATAAAAGTCGTTTGCCTCACGCTCCGGGCATGCCTCCTGTGATAAAAGTCGTTTGTCACATGCCCCGGGCATGCCTCCTTTGATAAAAGTCGTTTGTCACATGCCCCGGGCATGCCTCCTGTGATAAAAGTCGTTTGTCACAGGCTCCGGGCATGCCTCCTGTGATTAAAGTTGTTTGTCACACGCTCGTGCGCGTGAGTACAGATTCCTTTCACTGGCTGCAGGAGAGAGTAACATTCCCCTCAGCTTGTTCTACCAGTCGGGGGCGTTCCTGTTGTTGCTGCATAAAGGTAAATGTCTGAATACATGTAGAAAACGTTTCCTGTCTCACCACCACCCCTAAAACAAACCATTCATCATGTCTGAATGGAAGATGGAGTGGATCTTAATCGGGAAAAAAAAGATGAATCAGAAACTAGATTGTTTCAACTCTGTCTTCGTCCTTCACCTGTCTCTCTTTCAATTGTAAATTGCTATCTATCGGGCTTCGTGATTGGTCAAATTCGGTCATCTTCCCTGCGATTGGTGGAGACAGCCGTCACCATTCAGCTGCTTTCTGTCTCAGAGTTGATTGTCAAGTCCAGCCGACCAGACAGGATCATGTCAAGCCGTTCGCCGAATACAGACAGGATCATGTCAAGCCTTTCGCCGAATACAAACAGGATCATGTCAAGCCTTTCGCCGAATCAGAACGGAACAAATGAAAACAAATGCGTTTCAGCAGCTGTGGTTGTAGGTGACGTGACGTCACGCGATCGGCTCTCTCCACTTCTCCCTCCCCGCCCACCTCTCTCCACGTCTCTCTCCCCGCCACCTCTCTCCACTTCTCCCTCCCCGCCATTATTACATGCATCGTTCCAGACCTAATTGCCGTGCAGCCTGAAGGTACCGCTCAGACCGTTCCCAGTGCATTCTGATGTAAGACATGGGTGGGCCGTCTCTTTCTCTCTGTCTCTGTCTCTCTGTCTGTCTCTGTGTGTGTCTCTCTGTCTGTCTGTCTGTCTGTCTGTCTGTCTGTCTGTCTCTCTCTCCCTGTCTCTCTCTCTTATAAGTGGGCGTGGATAAAAACCTCGGGTAAGGGCGAGAGAGGATTAATGAAAGCATGCAGCGCATGTCAAGATGGCACGGTGGC
>CM065715.1:2009928-2012428 GCA_033310375.1 Conus canariensis
AATCAACATTAGTGTCTCTCATATGCAAAGAGCATATCAAGTGCTTAATTTGAAACAATTCTCTCTGAGTACATTCAGAAAATGGCAAATGTTTTTAAAACACTGACTGAGAATCAAAGCAAGACAGGATATTAATGATTGCGATTAGAAAGAGATCAAGACGACTTAAGGCCATTAGAATGGCGACCAACTCCGCCGTAAAAAAAATCTGTGTCCGAATCCTGAGTAGTATAGTTCTTCCATTTTACAATACTGGATTACAAAGGCTGATTCCGCACAGCTGTGTTCCAGAACTGAAGCATCACTGTAGATTTGTACAGGATTTGTAAAATGTCCTGCCAAATCAGTTCCGACTAACACTGCTAATATATGCGGACAATCTGCCTTTGATGTCTCAGTGGCGAAAACGTTGACTGACTCACGCTGCTATTACATTCAGACAATCTGCCTTTGTTGTCTCAATGGCGAAAACGTTGACAGATTCACGCTGCTATTACATTCAGACAATCTGCCTTTGTTGTCTCAATGGCGAAAACGTTGACAGATTCACGCTGCTATTACATTCAGACAATCTGCCTTTGTTGTCTCAATGGCGAAAACGTTGACAGATTCACGCTGCTATTACATTCAGACAATCTGCCTTTGTTGTCTCAATGGCGAAAACGTTGACAGATTCACGCTGCTATTACATTCAGACAATCTGCCTTTGTTGTCTCAATGGATAAAAACGTTGACTTTTTGTTCCTTAACTCTTCTAGAGGGACAGTCAGCAGGGACAGTCAGCAGGGACAGTCAGCAGGGACAGTCAGCAGGGACAGTCAGCAGGGATGCACGAGACTCTTCATCGTATGGACTGCTGTTTGAAATGTTAAAACATCTGACACATGGTAAAACATCTGACACATGGTAAAACATCTGACACATGGTAAAACATCTGACACAGACTTGCTGTTTGAAGTGGTAAAACATCTGACACATTTGTTTGAAGTGGTAAAACATCTGACACATTTGTTTGAAGTGGTAAAACGTCTGACACATTTGTTTGAAGTGGTAAAACATCTGACACATTTGTTTGAAGTGGTAAAACATCTGACACATTTGTTTGAAGTGGTAAAACGTCTGACACATTTGTTTGAAGTGGTAAAACATCTGACACATTTGTTTGAAGTGGTAAAACATCTGACACATTTGTTTGAAGTGGTAAAACGTCTGACACATTTGTTTGAAGTGGTAAAACATCTGACACATTTGTTTGAAGTGGTAAAACGTCTGACACATTTGTTTGAAGTGTTAAAACATCTGACACATTTGTTTGAAGTGTTAAAACATCTGACACATTTGTTTGAAGTGTTAAAACATCTGACACATTTGTTTGAAGTGTTAAAACATCTGACACATTTGTTTGAAGTGTTAAAACATCTGACACATTTGTCGAAAGAGTTCGTAGATTTCTTTTTTGTGTGTTGTTGAAAATCAAAAGACCTGCCAGTTTATACCCTCAAGGTGGTAGTCTGAACGGTAAAAGACCTGCCAGTTTATACCCTCAAGGTGGTAGTCTGAACGGTAAAAGACCTGCCAGTTTATACCCTCAAGGTGGTAGTCTGAACGGTAAAAGACCTGCCAGTTTATACCCTCAAGGTGGTAGTCTCAACGGTAAAAGACCTGCCAGTTTATACCCTCAAGGTGGTAGTCTGAACGGTAAAAGACCTGCCAGTTTACACCCTCAAGGTGGTCGTCTGAACGGTAAAAGACCTGCCAGTTTATACCCTCAAGGTGGTAGTCTGAACGGTAAAAGGACTGCCAGTTTATACGCTCAGAGGTGGTTACGTATGAACGGTAAAAAGGACTGCCAGTTTATACGCTCAGAGGTGGTAGTCTCAACGGTAAAAGACCTGCCAGTTTATACGCTCAGAGGTGCTAGTCAGAACAGGTACTCCCCAAGGCCAGTGTAACGGATGTACTGCCCATGATTTGGAGTTTCTTTAGAGAGAAACATTCCTGACCGTAGACCAGTCTCCACCTGACCAGCAGTTGATAGATCAGTGTCCACCTGACCAGCAGTTGATAGATCAGTGTCCACACTTACCAGCAGTTGATAGATCAGTGTCCACCTTACCAGCAGTTGGTAGATCAGTGTCCACCTTACCAGCAGTTGATAGACCAGTGTCCACCTTACCAGCAGTTGATAGACCAGTGTCCACCTTACCAGCAGTTGATAGACCAGTGTCCACCTTACCAGCAGTTGATAGACCAGTGTCCACCTTACCAGCAGTTGATAGACCAGTGTCCACCTTACCAGCAGTTGATAGACCAGTGTCCACCTTACCAGCAGTTGATAGACCAGTGTCCACCTTATCAGCAGTTGATAGACCAGTGTCCACCTTATCAGCAGTTGATAGACCAGTGTCCACCTTACCAGCAGTTGATAGACCAGTCTCCACCTTACCAGCAGTTGATAAACCAGTCTCCATCTTACCAGCAGTTGATAGACCAGTCTCCA
>CM065715.1:2019928-2022428 GCA_033310375.1 Conus canariensis
GCTGGAGGGGGGTGGGGGGAGGGAGGGAGGTGTTGCAATAAGGGTGGAGGTGTGGTGATGAGGGTGGTGGTAGCCAACGGGGGTGGGGGGAAGTTAACAGGGGATCCCACACACTGGCTGAGTTGATGCTGCTGTGTTTATAAACGCCTTTCGATCTTTATAATCATTTATTCTTTCTATAGGTTATCGTGGCGTTTTGTTGTTTTTTCTCATTCTACCTGCTTGTCTTTCTTGGTCGTTGCTGAATCTGCTGTTTGGAATGAACAAGTGGAATGCCTGCTGTTTTCTTGGATTCACCTCTGGAATCTGCACAGGCTTATTTCACTGTCCTCTCCTTCGCTGCACGTGCAGTTGTCAGCACGGGAAGGGGAGGGAAGTGGGGTACAGTGGGGCGGGTGGTGGTGGTGGTTTAGGGATGGGCAGCAGGCAGCAGGAAGAATGCACGTGGGATAAAGGAATGTCCTGCCGGGAGGAGGAGGAGGTGGGTGGAGAAGGGGTGGTGGTGGTGAGGATGATGGAGGTGAGGGGGGAGGAGGAGAGGAGGATAGATGTGGGAGAGAAGGGTTATGTAGTACAGATTAATATTGTTGCTGGTACTTTTTCTTTTCTTTTTCCCCCCTTCTCTCTTCACTTCCTCTTCTGTGTGCTTTTCTGTCTGTAACGATCTTTCTATTTCGTTTCGTTTTATTTCGTTTCTTTCTTTCTTCCTTCTTTTCTTTCTTTCTTTCTTTCTTTCTTTCTTTCTTCCTTTCCTTCCTTCTTTCTTTCTTTCTTGTCTTTCTTTCTTTCTTCCTTTCCTTCTTTCTTTCTTTCTTTCTTTCTTCCTTTCCTTCTTTCTTTCTTTCTTTCTTTCTTTCTTCCTTTCCTTCTTTCTTTCTTTCTTTCTTCCTTTCCTTCCTTCTTTCTTTCTTTTTCTTTCTTTCTTTCTTTTTTTCTTCCTTTCCTTCCTTCTTTCTTTCTTTTTCTTTCTTTCTTTTTTTGTTCTTTCTCTTCTTTCTTTCGTTCTTTCTTTCTTTCGTTTTAAATTCTCGTGTTTTCATTGTGTTTTCTTTCTGTCTTTGTTTGCTCAGTTTTTCTCCTCCTGTTCTTACTTCAGTACAATCCTGTACTGTGTGGCGCACCATAGCATAACACAGTACAACACAAGACCTATGTACAGCACAGTACAACACAAGACAGATATGTACAGCACAACACAAGACAGATATGTACAACACAGTGCAACGCAAGACAGATATGTACAGCACGGTACAATACAAGACAGATATGTACAGCACAACACAAGACAGATATGTACAACACAGTACAACACAAGACAGATATGTACAACACAGTACAACACAAGACAGATATGTACAGCACAGTGCAACACAAGACAGCTATGTACAACACAGTACAACACAAGACAGATATGTACAGCACAGTACAACACAGATATGTACAGCACAGTACAACACAAGACAGATATTCTTTTTCTTTCTTTCTTTTTTTGTTCTTTCTCTTCTTTCTTTCGTTCTTTTTTCTTTCGTTTTACTTTCGTGTTTTCATTGTGTTTTCTTTCTTGTCTTTGTTTGCTCAGTTTTTCTCCTCCTGTTCTTACTTCAGTACAATCCTGTACTGTGTGGCGCACCATAGCATAACACAGTACAACACAAGACCTATGTACAGCACAGTACAACACAAGACATATGTACAGCACAGTACAACACAAGACAGATATGTACAGCACAGTACAACACAAGACACTATGTACAGCACAGTGCAACACAAGACAGGTATGTACAGCACAGTACAACACAAGACAGATATGTTCAGCACAGTACAACACAAGACAGATATGTTCAGCACAGTACAACACAAGACAGATATGTTCAGCACAGTACAACACAAGACAGATATGTTCAGCACAGTACAACACAAGACAAATATGTAGAGCACAGTACAACACAAGACAGATATGTACAGCACAGTACAACACAAGACAGATATGTACAGCACTCTACAACACAAGACAGATATGTACAGCACAGTACAACACAAGACAAATATGAACAGCACAAACACAAGACAGATATGTACAACACAGTGCAACGCAAGACAGATATGTACAGCACGGTACAATACAAGACAGATATGTACAGCACAACACAAGACAGATATGTACAACACAGTACAACACAAGACAGATACGTACAATACAGTACAACACAAGACAGATATGTACAACACAGTACAACACAAGACAGATATGTACAATACAGTACAACACAAGACAGATATGTACAGCACAGTGCAACACAAGACAGATATGTACAACACAGTACAACACAAGACAGATATGTACAGCACAGCACAACACAAGACAGATATGTACAACACAGTGCAACGCAAGACAGATATGTACAGCACGGTACAATACAAGACAGATATGTACAGCACAACACAAGACAGATATGTACAACACAGTACAACACAAGACAGATATGTACAACACAGTACA
>CM065715.1:2032428-2039928 GCA_033310375.1 Conus canariensis
TCATGGGTTACCGCCCCACCAATCCATTCATTGAAAACACCGGCCAGCTTCACCTCTCATGGGTTACCGCCCCACCAATCCATTCATTGAAAACACCGGCCAGCTTCACCTCTCATGGGTTACCGCCCCACCAATCCATTCATTGAAAACACCGGCCAGCTTCACCTCTCATGGGTTACCGCCCCACCAATCCATTCATTGAAAACACCGGCCAGCTTCACCTCTCATGGGTTACCGCCCCACCAATCCATTCATTGAAAACACCGGCCAGCTTCACCTCTCATGGGTTACCGCCCCACCAATCCATTCATTGAAAACACCGGCCAGCTTCACTTCTCATGGGTTACCGCCCCACCAATCCATTCATTGAAAACACCGGCAGCTTCACCTCTCATGGGTTACCGCCCCACCAATCCATTCATTGAAAACACCGGCCAGCTTAACTTCTCATGGGTTACCGCCCCACCAATCCATTCATTGAAAACACCGGCCAGCTTCACCTCTCATGGGTTACCGCCCCACCAATCCATTCATTGAAAACACCGGCCAGCTTCACCTCTCATGGGTTACCGCCCCACCAATCCATTCATTGAAAACACCGGCCAGCTTCACCTCTCATGGGTTACCGCCCCACCAATCCATTCATTGAAAACACCGGCCAGCATTAAAGGACTGGCTTAACACGTATCCTTGCTTCACCTCTCATGGGTGCTTAGATAGATCAACATTCATACGTCTGACACAAATGCATGATAAACTGAATCATACACACCACACAACTCCTTCTTCACTCTTCGTTTACTTAAAGCAATCCACAATATGTTCCAAATTCGCTAAGTAGTAGGCCTTTTTAACATCGAAAGGCTGTACTTGTCTTGAAGAAATGTGACGGTGGGTGTGTACTTTCCTTCTGGTTATTGCTGATATGTCTACAAGTCAATGCAATAGAGTGCAGTGCCAATCAATACAATACAGCGCAGTGCAGCGCCAATCGACACCACACAAATCCACAAGAACACCATAAGCACAGAGCGTGGTGCAAAACCTCAAAGCCCACTATCACAATACATCCCTGTGTTTCAGGTATTGCGTCATTCAACCCTCGCTCCAAGGGCGACTACAAGGTCAACGTCATGCGCAACGACAAGCACATCCAGGGGTCACCCTTCAAGGTCAAGGTCGGGGACAACGAGATGGGTCACGCGGCAGGGTGCAAGGTCAGCGGGGTCACGGACAAGGCCACGGCCAACAAACCCAACGAGCTCATCGTGGACACAACTAATGCTGGTCAGTCTGCAAGGCGTGTGCACGTGCGTGTGTTTGAGGGATTGTGCGCGTGAGCGCGTGCGCGCGCGTGTGTGCGTGTGTGCGTGTGCATGCTCTCCTCTGATGTCATCCAAAACATGCCTGTCTGTCTGTTCATTCTACCCAAGCACGTGTGTGTGTGTGTGTGTGTGTGTGTGTGTGTGTGTGTGTGTGTGTGTGTGTGTGTGTGTGTGAGTGTGTGTGTGTGTATGTGTATGTGCATGTGTGCGTGTGTGTGTATGTGTGTGTGGTGTGTGTGTGTGTGTGTGTGTGTGTGTGAGAGAGAGAGAGAGAGAGAGAGAGAGAGAGAGAGAGAGAGAGGTTAGGTGTAACTGTGTGTGTTACATATTTCTTCTCCTGCTTCCCCCTCCTCCCCTGTACCCTCCACCATTTCATCACCAATGACTCATCCACGTCTCTCTCTCTCTCTCTCTCTCTCTCTCTCTCTCTCTCTATATATATATATATATATATATGCTGAACAATTAAGTAGTGGGGGAAAACAAGTGCAGGCTAACAATTCTTCAGTCATTATAGTAATGACTTAGCAAAGATTTAAACTTTTAGAGAATATATGAACATTGAATTGATTTGGATGATGCGACAAACAGCCCTGGTATGCCCCCTTGCGGTTAGATGGTCAATAAAGAGCATGAGAAATAAAATGGAATCAGCAGCCAAAACCAAACACACTTGCACACAAGCTGGTGCACTCGTTAGTTCATGATACACTAAGGAACACGTCTGACAGGGTTGAAACTGTTCCCCAGCTAGGCTGTGTCTCATACACTAGGGAACACGTCTGATAGGGTTGAAACAGTTCCCCAGCTAGGCTGTGTCTAATACACTAGGGAACACGTCTGATAGGGTTGAAACAGTTCCCCAGCTAGGCTGTGTCTGATACACTGAGGCACGTCTGTATCTGATAGGGTTGAAACAGTTCCCCAGCTAGGCTGTGTCTGATACACTAAGGAACACGTCTGATAGGGTTGAAACAATTCCCCAGCTAGGCTGTGTCTAATACACTAGGGAACACGTCTGATAGGGTTGAAACAATTCCCCAGCTAGGCTGTCTGATACACTGAGGAACACGTCTGATAGGGTTGAAACAGTTCCCCAGCTAGGCTGTGTCTGATACACTGAGGCACATGTCTGATAGGGTTGAAACAGTTCCCCAGCTAGGCTATGTCTGATACACTGAGGAACACGTCTGATAGGTTGATTGTATGATAACAGTTCCCCAGCTAGGCTGTGTTTGATACACTAGGCACACGTCTGATAGGGTTGAAACAGTTCCCCAGCTAGGCTGTGTCTGATACACTAAGGCACACGTCTGATAGGGTTGAAACAGTTCCCCAGCTAGGCTATGTCTGATACACTGAGCACACGTCTGATAGGTTGAAACGTTCCCAGCTAGGCTGTGTCTGATACACTGAGGACATGTCTGATAGGGTTGAAACAGTTCCCCAGCTAGGCTGTGTCTCATACACTAGGGAACATGTTTGAGAGGGTTGAAACAGTTCCCCAGCTAGGCTGTGTCTGAAGATACGCACACTAAGGGACGCTAGGAGAAACAACCAATCTGTTTCAAGGTCCAGAAAAAAGCCCTTCACCTTCTGGCTTGAATCTTTTAGCAATTTCTGGTTGTGTTTGGACCTAACGTAACCACGCATGACCGTATGCTGGTAATCTAAGCTTTCCAGGAGAAAAAAACATCCCTGATGCTTCTAAAACAGCATGTATCATCATATCTTGTATGATGATCACGAGTTGAGGTTCCGAAGATGTGCCGTGTGAAATAACGTTGGCGGCTTGCAGTCCCTGGGCTTCCCCCATGGCTGATTGTTTGTCTGTGGCTGGAACGGACCGAAACTGCCGCTCTATCTCTTCACAAGGGAACTACAGTCTCATGAGGTACCAATCGCAAGGGAGCTTACAGAATATTGGCCAATCACGGAGCCTGACTTACATGTCAGTAAAGCTTATAGGTAAAACCTCCAGGGACGAAAACAACAATATGATGTGTACACAACCTGTTGTCTGATTCTGCTTCTTTGCGATCAGATTCTATTTCATCTTTAGTGCACAGAAGATGTGTGTTGTCTTTGATGGTTTGGAGTCAGGATAGACAGCCATTTCACACTGTGGGCCGCTGTTATTTACCTTTGATGGTGAGCAGTCCAGACAGACAGCCATTTCACACTGTGGGCCGCTGTTATTTACCTTGTCTTTGATGGTGAGCAGTCCAGACAGACAGCCATTTCACACTGTGGGCCGCTGTTATTTACCTTGCGTCATAGACAGCGCCACAGACAGTAACGTCCCGTGTTTGGTATAGGAGAATGGTCGGTTTTTAATTTTAACCCTCTCAACCGCTTTGGAAACAAACACATAATGATGACGTATATTTGCTACACTGGCAATCTCGCAACACGTAATGATGACGTAAATTTATTACCCTAGCAATCTCATTAACACGTAATGATGTCGTAAATTTGTTACGATAGCAATCTCCAGGAGAATACATTGTGATCCAAAGGCTATGGAATAGCCTAGGCCATTATAACCTCCCCTTCGAACGTGAAATGCAATAGTATTAACCAGTACAGTTCGTTCATGTAGCCTGCATGCACAGGGGAATCACTGCTTTGGGCATACACGGCCGTACCATTGTTTGTCCACTTGCAAAACCAGTTTGCACATACTGAAATCTGACAGAAGTTTGGTAAAACACCACTCGGAAAGTGGCATGCGTTTCCAGGTCTCCGGCAGACGACATCTCTCACAACACGTTCAGGTCTCCGGCAGACGGCATCTCTCACAACACGTTCAGGTCTCCGGCAGACGGCATCTCTCACAACACGTTCAGGTCTCCGGCAGACGACATCTCTCACAACACGATCTACATGCGCTCTGGCCTCCGATAAAATGTCACTTCCGGGTTCATTAGAATCGTGCGCACAATGTCCGTTAATCTGAACGGATTCTTCCAAAGCAAACGGTCAGTAGTGTGTTACGTCTGCCCGGTTTTTATAACATTAGTGTGTGTCATGAGGAAATACATGGTTGCTATGAGGGTAGAGAACCCTGAAACCCCAAATGGTTGACACCTTTGAAAATGACCTTCGCCAATTCAAAAAACTCGGGTAAATAATAGCCTGGGTCATTCTGTGCCCGGGGAAAGTCTAAGCCAGGGGTGTATTCCGACCTGTTACACCGGCATGTCAGCGTGTAGCATCGGGTGGATTGGTGCAAAGGGAAGGGAGGAGGCAGTGTGGTGACTCATGCCAATGCTGCCTTCACAGCAGCCCCGTCTTGTGGCAGCCGCAGCTTTCCACGCTGACGGAGACCCGGCACGACTGGGGCCTCCTACACTCGCAGCACACAGCGCTGCTAATCCTAGCACTCCTTTCAGATTTGCTGGTGTCGGGGTGACATAAGCTGAGTGGTCACAGTCCATGGTTCTCCGTCTGAAAGGTGCAGGTTCAAGTCTTCCCCCACGTCCGGTGGGTTAGGGACAAACAGCGGGTTGTGTCTCTGAAAACACTATGATCAGGTTCACTATAATTAGGCTGACTATGATCAGGCTGACTATGATCAGGCTGACGGCCTGTCGGACCCCCAGTGGTGTGTATATCGCCAGCTCCGATATAGCATATATACTATACATGCTATATCGCACAGGCTACACCTTCTGTGACCCGTGATCGGCGTATTGTGCTCCGTGGATTACAGAAAAATCCACGAATCATTGATGGAGGGGGTGAAGGGGTGGAGGGGGGATAGGGTGAGGAAGAGGAATAGGGGAGGGATAAATCCGGAAAGACAAAGACTAGATAAAAGTTCTAGAAGAAAAAACGCGTCTGCAAAGAGAGAGATGTCCAGTTCAGATTGTCTTCAGCAGAAGGTTTACTGTAGTATGTTATTCTATTTGAAGCACGTAACGATGTACATTTGTGTCCACAGCATAACCAGTTTAAGAAGGGTTTGAATTCCCCTTTTGCACCTTACTTCCTCTGCGCTCAGTTTTCAGTGACCATGTTCTGCCCTCTTTCCTGGAATGGTTCGTCTGTGTGGCGTCCCCCAGGGCCCGGTGCTGAAACCTGTATTATTCACACTTTATTCTCAACCTTTGTCCGTGATTGTTTCAGCACACAGCTGTGACTTTCATAAGTATGCAGATGACACTGAGTTGTCAAAAAGTGCACCGTCTGATGAAATTGTGATTTTCAATCTAGTATTGAGCGATCCATTAGTAATGTTATCTCCTGGATGAACAGTAATAACCTCACGCTAAACACTGACAAAACGGAAACGATGCTTGCTAGTACTCTGTCATAACTCAAGCCGGCAGGCAGTGCGTTAATAAACAGTAATAACCTCACGCTAAACACTGACAAAACAGAAACGATGCTTGCTAGTTCTCTGTCATAACTCAAGCCGGCAGGCAGTACCTTAGTAAACATCGGTGGCGATGATATTAGCTTTAAAGCAACAGTCAAATACCAAGGAGTCAAAGTTGACCAGATGCTTTCAATGCTGGATCAGATCAGCGGTGTGTGTCGCGCGTCCTCTTACAACTCCACCATCGCGCCTCAAGTCGTATCTTTCAACTGATGTAACAGCAAGACTCGTCAACTCACTAATTACTTCTCGCCTTGATTATTTTAATTCATTATTGTTTGGCTTGCCAGCAGAAGAGATTTCCCAGCTTCGGCGAATTCGAAACACCACAGCGCGACTCATCTTTAATGATGAGAAAAAACGAGATCACATGACACCGCTGCTGGGGAATCTTCACTGGTTGCCAGTTAAATGTCGCTATCAGTACAAAGCGGCCACTCTGGCCTTTCGTTTCTTTGATGGTTCCCTGTCCACCATACCTGTCCTATACACTCTGTACATACCTGTCCTATACACTGTGTGCATACCTGTCCTGTACACTCTGTACATACCTGTCCTGTACACTCTGTACATACCTGTTCTGCACACTCTGTACATACCTGTCCTATACACTCTGTACATACCTGTCCTATACACTCTGTACAAACCTGTCCTATACACTATGTGCATACCAGTCATCACGTACTGTCCGTTCTTCCAGTCAGAAACTCCTGAAAATACCAAACCGACATTTGAGATCGTTGGATGAGCGTTCCTTCAGTGTTGCTGCCCCAACTGTGTGGAACTCACTGCCTCCCATCCTACTAAACCAGCCCACCTGACCTGTTAAACCAGCCCACCTGACCTGTTAAACCAGCCCACCTGACCTGTTAAACCAGCCCACCTGACCTGTTAAACCAGCCCACGTGATCTGTTGTCAAAGCACAGCTAGCAACGTGTCTCTTCAGCCAGTGATTTTGAACATGGCTTCTCCCACATTATTTGTACACAATGATTTCTGTAGTAACATAGCTGTTATATGTGAATGAATGAGGGTGTGAATGGTATATGTAACATTGTACACAATGATTTCTGTAGTAACATAGCTGCTGTATGTGAATGAATGAGGGTCTGAATGGTATATGTAAGCGCGATGAGTAGTTTTCAACTAGAATTGTGCTATACAAATAGTATTAATTATTGTTATTATCATAGTTGTTATTGATAATTATTATGATTATTGTTATCCTTATTATTATCATTATAATTATTATCGTTGTTACTATTAAGAAGAAGAAGAAGAAGAAGAAGGAGAAGGAGAAGAAGAAGAAGAAGAAGAAGATTTGAAAGGCAGAAGAAGAAGAAGAAGAAGAAGAAGAAGAAGAAGAAGAAGAAGAAGAAGAAGAAGAAGAAGAAGAAGAAAAGAAGCAGAATGCCCCAGACGGGAACATTCAGCTTTCCAAACGGGAAACAGACAAAGCAAAGAGCGGAACATTCAGCCTTCCAAACGGGAAACAGACAAAGCAAAGAGCGGAACATTCAGCCTTCCAAACAGGAAACAGACGAAGCAAAGAGCGGGCGAGGAGGTAGACTACCGAGAGAGGCATCCAGTCACATCAATAATAACCGCTCGCCAGGCCACAGCGCCATGTTTGCACAGCACGCGCGGCGCGCGCGCGGTTGTGTGTGTGTGTGTGTGTGTGGTGTGTGTGTGCGTGTGTGTGTGTGTGTGTGTGTGTGTGTGTGTGTGTGTGTGTGTGTGCTCGTATGCGTGCGTGTGTCTGTGTGTGTGCGTGCGTGTATGCGTGCGCG
>CM065715.1:2044928-2057428 GCA_033310375.1 Conus canariensis
AGGGGAGGCAGAAGAAGAAGAAGGTACATCAGGAAAAGGGGAGTAGTTGAAAGGCAAGCAGGGATGGGGATGTAGGATGAGGGATTAGGGAAGAATGATGGGGAGAGGAGAAGGTAGGAGGAGAGAGAGGGAGGGGGGTGAGAAGGACAAGCACGAGAAAGTGTAGCGGAGGCACATTGGTAGATTAATTCATAAATGAAGGCTGAATACATGGAACACTAAATATTCTCATGGTGTTACTTGTGTCTGCAGAGAAAACATTTCTGTGTATCATCTTTTTTTGAATGCTCAGTGTTGACTTCGCTCTATCAGGAGAAAGGTATTGAGATGACTAACTTTGATAATGTCAACACTATCTTATATGGTTTATACGTTGCTGAAATTGTCATGGTTATTTCCCAGTCACAGGCTGCAAAATGTTTATAAAGATCAACAATTTGTGTACCACCAGGATATTTCACTTATGTGAATATGATGTATCAGAGGTGGGTTTGAAAGTACTCACGTGGATGAGGAGTTGAGTGTGGAGGTGCTCTTTGTTTTTTTGTTTTTTTTTTATTAAGTGTCTAATATCATCTGAAAACGAAAAGGCAGTAAATGAACAACTGAACTGAACGGAGTGGCGGAAGGGGAATTAGTAGCACGGGAAGGGACTGTGGGTGAAGGAGGAGAAGGGGAAATTGTTCACGTACAGCAGGGGAAGTATTGCAATGGAAGTGGAGGGGGAGAAAAAGGTAAAGTAAGTAGGAGTAAGAACAGGAGGCAGTACGGCAGGGGAAAGAATGATAAGAGGAGGAGGCAGTAGATAGATGGAAGTATGAACAGAAAATGGAAGAAGAAGAGAGAGAGAGAGAGAGAGAGAGAGAGAGAGAGAGGAGAGAGAGAGAGAGAGAGAGTTCATGATCGCTCTTGATGAAATGATTTGCACGTTCTTGTGTTGTTAATAACTGAATGGAGTGGTATGGTGGTGGTGGTGGTGGTCTGTGTGTGTGTGTGTGTGTGTGTGTGTGTGTGTGGTGTGTGTGTGTGTGTGTGTGTGTGTGTGTGTGTGTTGTGTTGTGTGTAGGATACGGCGGGTTGAGTATAGCCATCGAAGGGCCCCACCGTTCGGACATCGAGTGCCATTCGGTGAACGAGCGTACCTACAACATCCACTACAGCCCCACGAACCCGGTATCTACATCCTCAACGTCCTCTTCGCCGACGACCATGTTCCTGGTAAGAGAGGAGAGAGAGAGAGAGAGAGAGAGAGAGAGAGAGAGAGAGAGAGAGAGAGAGAGAGAGAGAGAGAGAGAGAGAGAGAGAGAGAGAGAGATCAGACAAAACATACGACTCCCCTCTTTCCCTCTCTCAATCATTCATTTCGCACTTCGCCGAAGTCTAACACACACACACACACACACACACACACACACACACACACACACACACACACACACACACACACACACACACACACACACACACACACACACACTAGCCAAAGACTGACTAACTGGAACCAGTTTATTGTTTAGCTTAAACTGGGATTGTTCTGGTCGCACACGCACACAAACGCACGCACCCACACCCACACCCACCCACCCACCGACCCATCAACACACACACACACACACCACACACACACACACACACACACACACACACACACACACACACACACACAGACATATCTCCACCACCACAACCTCCGCGCCACACCGCTCTATTCCACACTGTACCTAATCACACCTCAGGAATCCAGTCCACACCACACCACACGACAACACACCACACGACACGACACGACACGACACCACACCACACCACACGACAACACGCGGGTGACAGAAACTTTCCTCCACGCACCAAACACTGATCCACCAGATGGATAATTTCTAACCCCCTCCCAACACTTCCCCCTCTCCCCTGCCCTCTCCATCTCACTGAACGCTGCTCGGGTTGTCAGGGAGCCCCTTCCTGCTGAACGTGGGCGGCCTGCCCTCTGGACGCATCCGGGAGACGGTGACCAAGCAGATGGAAGCTGCAGAGGCATCTGTGCCCGGCAAGGCGTGCGAGTTCATCCTGCAGATCCCAGGTAAGTCCCTATCCCACACCGTATGAGTTCATTCTGCAGATCCTTGGTAAGTCCCTATCCTACAAGGTATGTGAGATCCTTGTCCTACAAGGTCTGTGAGTTCATCTTGCAGATCCCTGTAAATCCCTGCCCTACAAGGTATGCGAGTTCATCTGCAGATCCCTGTAAATCCCTGCCCTACAAGGTATGTGAGTTCATCCTGCAGATCCTTGAAATTCCTGCCCTACAAGGTATGTGAGTTCATCCTGCAGATCCTTGAAATTCCTGCCCTACAAGGTATGTGAGTTCATCCTGCAGATCCCTGAAATTCCTGCCCTACAAAGTATGTGAGTTCATCTTGCAGATCCCTGGTAAATCCCTGCCCTACAAAGTATGTAAGTTCATCCTGCAGATCCTTGAAATTCCTGCCCTACAAGGTATGTGAGTTCATCTTGCAGATCCCTGGTAGTCCCTGTCCTACAAGGTATGTGAGTTCATCTTGCAGATCCCTGGTAAGTCCCTGTCCTACAAGGTATGTGACTTCATCTTGCAGAGGTAAGTTCCTGTCCAACAAGATATGTGAGTTCATCTTGCAGATGTAAATCCCTGTCCAACAAGGTATGTGAGTTCATCTTGCAGATCTCTAGTAAATCCCTACCCAACGAGATATGTGAGTTCATTTTGCAGATGTAAGTCCCTGCCCTACAAGGTATCTGAGTTCATATTGCTGATACACTGTAAGTGCACATCCCACAAGATATGTGAGTCTTGCAGATACCCTGTAAGTGCCCATCCCACAAGATATGTGAGTCTTGCAGATACCCTGTAAGTGCCCATCCCACAAGATATGTGAGTCTTGCAGATACCCTGTAAGTGCCCATCCCACAAGGTATGTGAGTCTTGCAGATACCCGGTAAGTCTCTGTCCTACAAGGTATGTGAGATCATTCTGCAAATCTCTGGTAGATGATGATGATGATGATGATGATGATGATGATGATGATGATGATGGTGGTGATGATGATGATGATGATGATGATGATGATGATGACGACGACGACAAGGTAACCCACATCATGGCATCATCAAACTGATGGTCAAGTCTTGATGACAGAGACGATGGTGATGTCGACAACGGCGATAATGATGACGACGGTGTAGATGATGATGATGATGATGATGATGATGACGACGACGGTGTAGATGATGGTGATGGTGATGATGATGATGATGATGATGATGATGATGATGATGATGATGATGATGACGACGGTGTAGATGATGGTGATGATGATGATGATAATGATGATGATGATGATGATGATGATGATGATGATGATGATGATGATGATGATGTCGACGTAGTGATCGGAATGAAGAAGATGACATTTTGATGGTCACTGTGGTAATCGAATGATAGATAATGAGATACGTAGGAACACTTACTTATTAATGACAGTTAGATCGGGTGTTTTATCGATCAAATGAAAGATAAATTGGACGATTTGCTGATCAAATGAAGCATCGATTGTTCGGATGATTTATTTTTGGGATAGTTGGATAAATCGGAAGATTTTCTGGATGGAAAGATGGATAATAAATAGATCAGAAGATTTATCAGTTGAATGAGAGGCAGATGGATTGACTGGAAACGTACTGATCAAATGAAGGATAAATAGGTACAGTGGTTTATCGTACAATAGATAGATAGATAGACGATAGATAGATCGATAGAGAGAGAGAGAGAGAGAGAGAGAGAGAGAGAGAGAGAGAGAGAGAGAGAGACAGATAGGTAGTAGGCGTATACGTAGATATATAGATAGATAAGTTCGTCATAGATAGATAGATAGATAGATAGATAGATAGATAGATAGATAGATAGATAAATAGATATATAATAAATAATGCATACATACATACATACATACATACATGCATACATACATGCACAGACAGTCAGACATGTAGATAATATCACGTTATAGGCAGACAGACAGACAGACAGACAGACAGACAGACAGACCTGAATTTGGGAGGGTGTGTGTGTGTGTGTGTGTATGTGTGTGTGTGTGTGTGTGTGTGTGTGTGTGTGTGTGTGTGTGTGCAGGCACCAACCCCTTCGACATGGAGGCGCAGTGTCCGACCCGGACGGCACCTCGGAGCTGTGTGACGTCATGGACCTGGAGGACTTCCACTACAAGATCATGTTCACGCCCAAGATCAAGGGCACCCACACCCTGTCCGTGCGCCATAAGAACATGCACATCTCAGGTACACATCATGTACACAGGCACATCAGGTACACAGGCACATCTCATTCACATCTCAGTACACAGGCACATCTCATGCACATCTCAGGCAATGGCACATCTCAGGTACACAGGCATTCTCAGGTACACAGGCACATTCAGGTACACAGGCACATCTCAGGTACACAGGCACATCTCAGGTACACAGGCATATCTCAGGTACACAGGCACATCTCATGCACATCTCAGGTACACAGGCACATCTAAGTACACAGGCACATCTCATGCACATCTCAGGTACACAGCACATCTCAGGTACATCTCAGGCACATCTCAGGTACACAGAACACATCTCATGCACAGGCACATCTCAGTACTCAGACACATCTCAGTACATCTCCTGCACATCTTATGCACATCTCAGGTACACAGGCACATCTCAGATACGTCTCATGCACATCTCAGGTACACAGGCACATCTCATGCACATCTCAGGTACACAGGCACATCTCATGCACATCTCATGCACAGCCATCATGCACATCTCATGCACAGCTCATGCACAGCCATGCACACTCAGGTACACAGACACATCTCATGCACATCTCATGCGCATACTCATGCACATCTCATGCACAGCTCATGCACATCCTATGCACATCTCAGGTACACAGGCACATCTCAGGTACGTCTCATGCACACTTCAGGTACACAGGCACAGCTCATGCACAGCTCATGCACAGCTCATGCACATTTCAGGTACACAGACACATCTCATGCACATCTCATGCATATCTCATGCACATCTCAGGTAACAGGCACTTGTCATGCACATCTCAGGTATACAGGCACTTGTCATGCACATCTCAGGTATACAGGCACTTGTCATGCACATGTCAGTATACAGGCACTTGCCATGCACATGTCAGGTATACAGCACTTGTCATGCACATCTCAGGTACACAGGCACTTGTCATGCACATCTCGTGCACATCTCATGCACATCTCAGGTACACAGGACGGCTGGGCGCTTTCCCAGTGTCGGCGTGGCTTCGCTACGGGTTTAATGTTTGTTTCTGCGTCTGCTGTGTGTGTGTGTGTGTGTGTGTGTGTGTGTGTGTGTGTGTGTGTGTGTGTGTGTGTGTGTGTGTGTGTGTGTGTGTGTGTGTGGTGACCATGCTGACGAGTGTTGTGGGTTGCAGGCAGTCCCTTCCAGTACTCGGTGGGCCAGCTGAACCTGGGCGGCACCCACAAGGTGCAGGTCGGGGGGCCGGGCCTGGAGAAGGGCGAAGTGGGCGTGTGGAGTACGTGGTTCCATTCTCCCTTCTACTTCTTCTGGCGGGGGGTCGGAAGTGTCTCTGGCCTGAATGTGAAAGCAGGGCGACCCCCATCCTCCTCCGTCTCTCTGTCTGTTTGGCTGTCTGTCTGTCTTCGCTCTGGCTCTGATTGTCTTTCTGTGTGTGTGTGTGTGTGTGTGTGTTGTGTGTGTGTGTGTGTGTGTGTGTGTGTGTGTGTGTGTGTGTGTGTGTGTGTGTGTGTGTTGTGTGTGTGTGGTCCATGTCACTGTCTCTAGATCTGTTTCTGTCTCCATGTATGTCCCTTTCACTCTCTCTCTCTCTCTCTCTCTCTCTCTCTCTCTCTCTCTCTCTCTCTCTCTCTCTCTCTCTCTCTCTCCTCTCTCTCTCATCTTGTCCCTGTCTCTTTTCTCTCTCTATGCGCATTCAGGACCTTTAAATAACATCAGCAAACTGTCGGTCACGAACAGGAAGAAATAATTGACAGTTAAATGTTGATCAGGAGCAAGAAGTAATCAATGATAATTGTTGTTTATCATGAACAGGAAGTAAGAAATAACAATTGAATATCGATCACAAATAGCAAATAATACACAGACTCCGCTCGCAATCGACCACAAACAAATCTAATCGAATGGAACGTACATATGAAAATGCATAGACATCCCTGAAGACTTCGAAAAGGTAAGAAGAAGAAGAAGAAGAAGAAGAAGAAGAAGAAGAAGAAGAAGAAGAAGAAGAAGAAGAAGAAGAAGAAGAAGAAGAAGAAGAAGAAGAAGAAGAAGAAGAAGAAGAAGAAGAAGAAGAAGAAGGAGGAGGAGGAGGAGGAGGAGGAGGAGGAGGAGGAGGAAGAGGAGGAGGAGGAGGAGAAGAAGAAGAAAAAGGAGAAGAGGTAAGGTAAGGTAATGTTGCTTATAGCCCAGCCGACCGCAAAGGGCCATATCCGGGCTGTCACCGCGTTGAAGTCAACTCACAAGTCATCCAAAACACACACACACACACACACACACACAACACACACACACACACACACACACACACACACACAGACACAACTAACACACACACCTCTTTAAAATACATCTTCTAAAAGCGTACCAGAAACTTCTTTAAAAATCTTTCTTCCGTAAAATCTTAGATCAGATGGAAATTGTTCATCTTTTTCAGAAACTCAAAGATCACGTCAGGTGGGATATCTCTGAACAGGGTTTTCATGGACTCTGCTGTAAGGCGTTTATGTCTCACATCGTGCAAGTCCCAACAATCTAAAAGAATAAGTTTCACTGTGAGTGGAGCATGACATGGAATGCACCACGGAGCTTCTTCACCTTTAGAAGAAGAAGAAGAAGAAGAAGAAGAAGAAGAAGAAGAAGAAAGAAGAAGAAGAAGAAGAAGAAGAAGACGATTTTCGCTAGGCTTGCTCGTAGAAAACTTTCCAAGTCAAAACACGTTATTATGGGCAATGTCTCATAGCCCTGACATAGGCAATGTCTCATAACCCTGATATGGGCAATGTCTCATAGCAATAACATGGGCAATGTCTCATAGCTCTAGCATGGGCAATGTCTCATAGCTCTAGCATGGGCAATGTCTCATAGCCCTGACATGGGCAATGTCTCATAGCTCTGGCATGGGCAATGTCTCATAGCCCTGACATGGGCAATGTCTCATAGCCTTGACATGGGCAATGTCTCATAGCCCTGACATGGGCAATGTCTCATAACCCTGACATGGGCAATGTCTCATAGCCCTGACATGGGCAATGTCTCATAGCTGTAGCATGGGCAATGTCTCATAGCCCTGACATGGGCAATGTCTCATAGCCCTGACATGGGCAATGTCTCATAACCCTGACATGGGCAATGTCTCGTAGCTCTAGCATGAGCAATGTCTCATAGCCCTGACATGGGCAATGTCTCATAGCCCTGACATGGGCATTGTCTCATAGCCCTGACATGGGCAATGTCTCATAACCCTGACATAGGCAATGTCTCATAACCCTGAGATGGGCAATGTCTCCTAGCCCTGGGCAATGTCTCCTAGCCCTGACATGGGTAATGTCTCATAACCCTGATATGGGCAATGTCTCATAGCCCTGACATGGGCAATGTCTCATAGCCCTGACATGGGCAATGTCTCCTAGCCCTGACATAGGCAATGTCTCCTAGCCCTGGGCAATGTCTCATAACCCTGACATGGGCAATGTCTTATAGCCCTGGGCAATGTCTCATAACCCTGACATGGGCAATGTCTCATAGCCTTGACATGGGCAATGTCTCATAGCCTTGACATGGGCAATGTCTCATAGCCCTGACATGGGCAATGTCTCATAGCCCTGACATGGGCAATGTCTCATAGCCCTGATATGGGTAATGTCTCATAGCTGTAGCATGGGCAATGTCTCATAGCCCTGACATGGGCAATGTCTCATAGCCCTGACATGGGAAATGTCTCATAGCCCTGACATGGGCAATGTCTCATAACCCTGATATGGGCAATGTCTCATAGCCCTGGGCAATGTCTCATAGCCCTGACATGGGCAATGTCATTTCCCCTGTGACCACAGCTCGCCTGCCTATGGCTGAAGCTGGATCACGCGGCGAGACCCCTGGCTAAAACACAGGTGAATGCTCACACTCTATATAAAACACAGGTAAATGCTCACACTCTATATAAAACACAGGTGAATGCTCACACTCTATATAAAACACAGGTGAATGCTCACACTCTATATAAAACACAGGTGAATACTCACACTCTATATAAAACACAGGTGAATGCTCACACTCCATATAAAACACAGGTGAATGCTCACACTCTATATAAAACACAGGTGAATGCTCACACTCTATATAAAACACAGTGAATGCTCACACTCTATATAAAATACAGTGAATGCTCACACTCTATATAAAACACAGGTGAATGCTCACACTCTATATAAAACACAGGTAAATGCTCACACTCTATGTAAAACACAGGTAACTGCTCACACTCTGTATAAAACACAGGTAACTGCTCACACACTCTGTATAAAAACAGGTAACTGCTCACACTCGTATAAAACACAGGTAAATGCTCACACTCTATATAAAACACAGGTAAATACTCACACTCTATATAAAACACAGGTAAATACTCACACGCTATATAAAACACAGGTAATACTCCACACTCTATATAAAACACAGGTAAATACTCACACGCTATATAAAACACAGGTAAATACTCACACTCTATATAAAACACAGGTAAATACTCACACCTATATAAAACACAGGTAAATACTCACACTCTATATAAAACACAGGTAAATACTCACACTCTATATAAAACACAGGTAAATCCTCACACTCTAATAACCCAGGACAATAACCTGATTGTAACACAGTAATACTAACTGCTGCTATGACTGTTCCAAGCCGCTACATGACCAGTGCATAACTAACAGTGATGCTAATGTACCTGTGTGCTGCAAGCTGCAACATGTACACAGGTGGTATACTAAGTGTGCTATGTACTGTGTGCTGCAGATGCTGCAACATGTACACAGGTGGTATACTAAGGGTGCTGCTATGTACTGTGTGCTGCAGACGCCTGCAACATGTACACAGGTGGTATACTAAGGGTGCTGCTATGTACTGTGTGCTGCAGATGCTTGCAACATGAACACAGGTGGTATACTAACAGTGATGCTATATACCTGTGTGCTACAGACGCCTGCAACATCTACACACGTGAGGCGGGTCCTGGCACCCTCTCTCTGGCGGTGGAAGGTCCTAGCAAGGCGGAGATACGTCTGGAGGAACGACCCAACGGCTTCCTGGGCGCCACCTACAAAGTCTCCAAACCAGGTGCACACACACAGTCACACATGCACAAACATACGCGTGCATGCGCAAACACATGTACATACGCACGCCCGCGCGCGCGCACCCATCCACCCACCCACCCCACACACACACCACACAACACACACAACACACACACACACACACACACACACCGCGCGCGCGCGCGCGCGCGCGCGCGCATGCACACACACACACTCACACACACAGAGAAAAGACACTGACAGATACACACAAAGACACACACACACACACACACACACACACACACACACACACACACACACACACACACACAAACAGATACACACGCATACACACACGCACACACACACACACACACACACACACACACACACACACACACACACACACACACAACACAACACAACACACACACACACACACACACACACACACACACACACACACACACACACACACACACACACATCAGTTTGAGGCTGCTGATGACATGCCATCCCATGGTGTGTGGGGCTATGTACATGGCTTTGTACATGGTGTGTGGGTATGTACATGGTGTGTATCAGTTATGTATGTACGTGTTGTATGAGTCAAGGACATACCTCGTGTATGAGTCAGGGATGTACATGGTGTGTTGTCAGGTATGTACATGGTGTGTTGTAAGGTATGTACGTGGTGTGTTGTCAGGCATGTACACGGTGTGTTGTAAGGTATGTACATGGTGTGTTGTCAGGTATGTACATTGCGTGCTAATTGTCAGGTATGTACACGGTGTGTTGTCAGGGATGTACACGGTGTGTTGTAAGGTAGGTACATGGTGTGTTGTAAGGTATGTACGTGGTTTGTTGTCAGGCATGTACACGGTGTGTTGTAAGGTATGTACGTGGTGTGTTGTCAGGTATGTACATTGTGTGTTGTCAGGTATGTGCATGGTGTGTTGTCAGGGATGTACACGGTGTGTTGTAAGGTATGTACATGGCGTGTTGTAAGGTATGTACATTGTGTGTTGTCAGGCATGTACACGGTGTGTTGTAAGGTATGTACATTGTGTGTTGTCATGGATGTACACGGTGTGTTGTAAGGTATGTACGTGGTGTTTTGTCAGGTATGTACATGGTGTTTTGTAAGGTATGTACATGGTGTGTTGTCAGGTATGTACATTGTGTGCTGTAAGGTATGTACATGGTGTGTTGTCAGGTATGTACATGGTGTGTTGTCAGGTATGTACATTGTGTGATATAAGGTATGTACATGGTATGTTGTAAGGTATGTACACGGTGTGTTGTAAGGTAGGTACATTGTGTGATGTAAGGTATGTACATGGTGTGTTGTAAGGTGTGTACATGGTGTGTTGTCAGGTATGTACGGGCTTCACCTGA
This sequence comes from Conus canariensis, assembly GCA_033310375.1. NCBI lineage: Eukaryota > Metazoa > Mollusca > Gastropoda > Neogastropoda > Conidae > Conus > Conus canariensis. The sequence continues at coordinate 2,055,743 of CM065715.1, forward strand.
AGTTTGACGAGGAGCACATTCCGGGCTCCCCCTTCATGGTCAACATCGCCCCGGACAGCGGCTCCGCCCGTCAGGTCACTGTCCACTCCCTGCGTGACCGCAACCTGAACGTGAGTACAGCACAGACAGGCTGACCTTGTGGGGGTCTGTGTGGGTGGCATTCGCCTCATCGTCGTTGTCGTGATCGTCATCGTCATTGTCGTTGTCACTGTCATTGTCGTTGTCGTTATCGTCGTCGTCATTATCATCGTCGTCATCGTCATCATCATCGTCATCGTCATCGTCATTGTCATCATCAACATCATCATCATCGTCGTCATCATCAGCTCACCCACACCTTCCCACTCCCCCCCCCCCACACACACACGCACTCGCACGCACGCACGCACGAACACACACACACACACACACACACACACACACACACACACACACACACACACACACACACACACGCGAGCGCGTGCACACACATACACACACATGCACACACAAACACACACACACACACATACACACACATACACACACACGCACGCACGCACGTACACACACACACACACACACACACACACACACACACACACACACACACACACACACACACACACACGCACACACATAATACACACACGAGCATGAAAGTTCACACAGCCACAGCGAACACCTTCCCACCAACCACTTCTCCTGTTTTAGGGACGGGTACCGATGGCATCGCTATGTATCTATCGATCGAGAAATGCTGGAAGGATCTCCTACTTGACGTAAGACTCCAGTACTCAGAACCCACAGTGACCCCAGTTTTCGCGTCAGGTGATATCTCCAAATAATCCCATTCCTTTCACTGTAACGTGCCTGCTAGAACCACATGTGTGTCATCGTGGCCATATGAACCAACAAAGGGGAATCAACTTTCAGACATGAAACTCAAAGAACAACTCAGTTGTGTCTGTGTCCAGATACTCTTTTCATTCAGCCTTCAAAGCCTTGACGCAGAAAATTCTGGTGTTGCGTGCAACCAGCAAGCGAAAGTAAGGAAGCGTGTTTCTCTCACGTTAGTCCTGAAACCCCGAGCACTTCAGAACTAACCTTTGTCCCCGGCAGGTCGACAAGCCCAACACCTTCACCGTCAACTTCAACGGCGCCATGGGCCGTCTGCACGCGGCGGTGAGGACGCCATCTGGCGGGCACATGGACTGCTTCGTGCAGGAGATGGACACGGGCATGTACGGCGTGCGCTTCATCCCCAAGGAGAACGGCGTGCACTACGTCGACGTCAAGCTGAACGACGCCCACATCCCGGACTCGCCCTTCCCCATGATGGTGGGCTCCAGTCATGCCGATCCTGCCATGGTCAGCGCCTCTGGGGAAGCCCTGGAGCACGCCAAGTGTGGTGAGACTGCCGCCGCCAGCCCCTGTGTCTGCCTCCTGTGCCTCTGTCTGCCTCCTGTGCCTCTGTCTGCCTCCCCCACCTCTGTCTGCCTCCTCCGCCTCTGTCTGCCTCCTCCACCTCTGTCTGCCTCCTCCAGCTCTGCCTCCTGTGCCTCTGTCTGCCTCCTGTGCCTCTGTCTGCCTCCCCCACCTCTGTCTGCCTCCTCCCCTCTGTCTGCCTCCTCCACCTCTGTCTGCCTCCTCCACCTCTGTCTGCCTCCTCCACCTCTGTCTGCCTCCCCCCACCTCTGTCTG
>CM065715.1:2062428-2077428 GCA_033310375.1 Conus canariensis
CACTCAATTTGCTTTTGGTATTTTTTTTTAGTATTATCATTATCAAGACATCTGTCATTAGTATCATCAACATCATGATCATTGTCATTGTCGTCATTATTGGGCATATTTGTTATTGTTTTCCATTTTGTTATTTTCACCTTAAATTACTAGCAATTTGTTTTGTCTAGATGTGATCTGCTGCGATGTATTGTTGCATGGGTCTTCTTCTGTGTAGATCTTGCTGGTCTTTGGGGCTGTGCTTTGAGATGTAGATGGAAGACCTTATTAATCCTTGGATAAACATGACACAACTTTTATTCAAACCTCGCCAATTTCTTTCTTTTCTCCTAGAAACGTACTCTGGGGTTTTTTCTCCCACGCACCCCCCCTCCCTTGTCCCGCTCCTCCATCTCTCTCTCCACCCCCCTTTCTCTGTGTCTCTGTCTATCTCACTCTCTTTCTATCTTTCTGTCTCTCTCCCTCCCTCTCTCTCTCTCCTCTGTGTGGTTGTGTGGTGTGTGTGGTGTGGTGTGTGTGTGTGTGTGTGTGTGTGTGTGTGTGTATGTGTGTGTGTGTGTATGTATGTGTGTGTGTGTGTGTGTGTGTGTGTGTGTGTGTGTGTGAGAGAGAGAGAGAGGTGTGTGTGTGTGTGTGTGTGTGTGTGTGGTGTGTGTGTGTGTGTGTGTGTGTGTGTGTGTGTGTGTGTGTGTGTGTCTTGGTTATGCATTCAGTGTCTAGCTGTTGTGCGGTGTTGTATGTTAGTGTGGCTTTGGTGTTGGTGTTGATGCTAAGAGTGACACGTGATGTTAGTGTGGCTTTGGTATTGATGTTTGATGCTGAGAGCGTGACACGTGATGTTAGTGTGGCTTCGGTGTTGATGTTGATGCTAAGGGCGTGACACTGATGTTAGTGTGGCTTCGGTGTTGATGTTGATGCTAAGGGCGTGACACGTGGTGTCAGTGTGGCTTTGTGTTGATGTTGATGCTAAGAGTGTGACACGTGATGATTGCTGTCCTCCACAGATGAAACAGGATGCTACTCAGGTAAACAACCTCCTGACATATGGTGACCTGCTGTTCACCCCCCGCCCCCTTTGACCCCCACCTCCCCATCCCACCCCTACCTGTGTCCCCCGCCCTCCACTCACCACTCACCCATCCCTTGTACTTCCTCCTCTCCTTCCCGTCTTCTTGTCAAAGTCCCCGTCCCTCCTTCCCTCCCTCTCTCCCTCCCTCTGTCCCTCCCTCTGTCCCTCCTTCCCTCCCTCTCTCCCTCCCTCTTTCCCTCACTCTGTCCCTCCTTCCCTCCCTCTCTCCTCCTCCCTCTGTCCCTCCCTCTGTCCCTCCTTCCCTCCCTCTCTCCCTCCCTCTTTCCCTCCCTCTGTCCCTCCTTCCCTCCCTCTCTCCCTCCTTCCCTCCTTCCCTCCCTCTCTCCCTCCCTCTGTCCCTCCTTCCCTCCCTCTCTCCCTCCCTCTCTCCCTCCCTCTCTCCCTCCTTCCCTCCCTCCTTCCCTCTCTCTCTCCCTCCCTCTCTCCCTCCCGTCCCTCCTTCCCGTCCCTCATTCCCTCCTTCTCACCCTCCCTCCTGTCCCTCCTTCCCTCCTTCCTCCCTCCCTCTCTCCCTCCTGTCCCTCCTTCCCTCCTTCTCTCCCTCCCTCTCTCCCTCCTGTCCCTCCTTCCCTCCTTCCCTCTCTCCCTCTCTCCCTCCTGTCCCTCCTTCCCTCCTTCTCGCCCTCCCTCTCTCCCTCCTGTCCCTCCTTCCCTCCTTCTCTCCCTCCCTCTCTCCCTCCCGTCCCTCCTTCCCGTCCCTCCTTCCCTCCTTCTCTCCCTCCCTCTCTCCCTCCTGTCCCTCCTTCCCTCCTCTCCCTCCCTCTCTCCCTCCTGTCCCTCCTTCCCTCCTTCCTTTCCCCCCCTCCCTCTCTCCCTCCCCTCCCTCTCTTCCCTCCTCTCTCTCCCTCCCTCTCTCCCTCCCCGTTCCCTCCTTCCCTCCCTCTTCCCTCCTCTCTCCCTCTCCTCTCTCCCTCCTGTCCCTCCTTCCCTCCTCTCCCTCCCTCTCTCCCTCCTGTCCCTCCTTCCCTCCTTCTCCTCCTCCCCTCTCCACTCCCGTCCCTCCTTCCCTCCCTCTCTTCCTCCCGTCCCTCCTTCCCTCCTTCTCTCCCTCCCTATCTTCCTCCCGTCCCTCCTTCACTCCTTCTCTCCCTCCTTCCTCTCCCTCCCCCCCTCGTTTCCTCCCTCTCTTCCTCCCGTCCCTCCTTCCCTCCCTCTCTCCTCCTCCCTCCCTCCTTCCTTCCCTCCTCTCCCTCCCCCTCTCCTTCCTCCCTCTCTCCCTCCCTCTCTTCCTCCCGTCCCTCCTTCCCTCCCTCTCTCCCTCCCGCCTCTCCTTTCCTCCCTCTCTCCCTCCCGTCCCTCGTTCCCTCCCTCTCTCCCTCCCGTCCCTCCTTCCCTCCCTCTCTTCCTCCCACCCCTCCTTCCCTCCCTCTCTTCCTCCGTCCCTCCTTCCCTCCCTCTCTCTCCCTCCCCCTCCCCCCCTCTCCCTCCCTCTCTTCCTCCCGTCCCTCCTTCCTTCTCCTCTCTCCCTCCCGTCCCTCCTTTCCCTCCCTCTCCCTCTCGCCCCTCCGCCCCTCCTTTCCGTCCCTCTCTTTCCTCCTCTCCCCTCCTCTTCCCTCCCTCTCTCCCTCCCTCCTCCTTCTCCCATCCCTCCTTCCCTCCTCCTCCTCTCTCCCCTCCTCGCCCTCCTTTCCTCCCTCTTTCTCCCTCTCCTCCTTCCCTCCCTCCTCTCTCCCTCCCTCTCTCCCCTCCTCTCTCCCCTTCCCGTCCCTCTTCCCTCCCTCCTCCTCCCGTCCCTCCTCCCTCCTCTCCCCGTCCCTCCTTCCATCCCTCTCTCCCCATTCCCTCTCCTCCCTTCCCTCTCTTCTCCTCCCGTCCCTCATCTCCCCTCCCTCTCTCCCTCCCTCTCTCCCTCCTCCTCCCTCCTCCCTCCCTCTCCCCCTCCTCCTCCCTCCCCTCCCTCCCTCCCCTCTTCCTCCCGTTCCTCATTCCCTCCCTCTCTCCCTCCCTCTCTCCCTCCCGTCCCTCCTTCCCTCCCCCTCTCCCTCCCTCTCTCCCTCCCGTCCCTCCTTCCCTCCCCTCTCCCTCCCTCTCTCCCTCCCTCTCTTCCTCCCGTCCCTCATTCCCTCCCTCTCTCCCTCCCTCTCTCCCTCCCGTCCCTCCTTCCATCCCTCTCTCCCTCCCGTTTTCCTCACTCCCTCTCTCTCTCCCCATTCCCCTGCTTCCACATGTAAGCGGCGACTTAAAAAAATGTATTGGGAAGGAGGATGGGGAAGGGGGTGGTTAGGGGAAGGGGGAGGGAAGACTGGCGAGACCAGGATACGAGGTGATAAGACAGCGGTTGGATTGGGAAGGGGGTATCGGGAAGGGGGTATGGGGAAGGGGGGTATGGGGAAGGGGGTATGGGGAAGGGGGTATGGGGAATGGGGGTTGGATTGCGGGAGGGGAGGTAATTAAATGGGAAATCAGTGAGGATTTTTTTTTTTTGCACATGCTTCTTGATACGAGAGAGAGAGAGAGAGAGAGAGAGAGAGAGAGAGAGAGAGAGAGAGAGAGAGAGAGAGAGAGAGAGAGAGAGAGAGAGTGTTTCAGATACTTCGCAAACTGGTCTAGTTGTTAGTACTTTGAAGACTTGCATTTATCCAGGTTGAGCTTTTACAGTGACTGACGACACTTAAGGCTTCCATTCCTCTTTTACAGTGACTGACGTCACTTAAGACTTCCATTCCTTTTTTACAGTGACTGACGTCACTTAAGACTTCCATTCCTCTTTTACAGTGACTGACGTCACTTAAGACTTCCATTCCTCTTTTACAGTGACTGACGTCACTTAAGGCTTCCATTATTTTTTTACAGTGACTGACGACACTTACGGCTTCCATTCCTCTTTTACAGTGACTGACGTCACTTAAGACTTCCATTCCTCTTTTACAGTGACTGACGACACCTACGGCTTCCATTCCTCTTTTACAGTGACTGACGTCACTTAAGACTTCCATTCCTCTTTTACAGTGACTGACGTCACTTAAGACTTCCATTCCTCTTTTACAGTGACTGACGACACTTAAGACGTCCATTCCTCTTTTACAGTGACTGACGACACTTAAGACTTCCACTCCTCTTTTACAGTGACTGACGACACTTAAGACTTCCATTCCTCTTTTACAGTGACTGACGTCACTTAAGACTTCCATTCCTCTTTTACAGTGACTGACGACACTTAAGACTTCCATTCCTCTTTTACAGTGACTGACGTCACTTAAGACTTCCATTCCTCTTTTACAGTGACTGACGTCACTTAAGCTTCCATTATTTTTTTACAGTGACTGACGACACTTAACGCTTCCATTCCTCTTTTACAGTGACTGACGTCACTTAAGACTTCCATTCCTCTTTTACAGTGACTGACGACACCTACGCTTCCATTCCTCTTTTACAGTGACTGACGTCACTTAAGACTTCCATTCCTCTTTTACAGTGACTGACGTCACTTAAGACTTCCATTCCTCTTTTACAGTGACTGACGACACTTAAGACTCCATTCCTCTTTTACAGTGACTGACGACACTTAAGACTTCCATCCTCTTTTACAGTGACTGACGACACTTAAGACTTCCATTCCTCTTTTACAGTGACTGACGTCACTTAAGACTTCCATTCCTCTTTTACAGTGACTGACGACACTTAAGACTTCCATTCCTCTTTTACAGTGACTGACGTCACTTAAGACTTCCATTCCTCTTTTACAGTGACTGACGACGCTAAGACTTCCATTCCTCTTTTACAGTGACTGACGACACTCAAGACTTCCATTCCTCTTTTACAGTGACTGACGACACTTAAGACTTCCACTCCTCTTTTACAGTGACTGACGATACTTAAGACTTCCATTCCTCTTTTACAGTGACCGACGACACTTAAGACTTCCATTCCTTTTTTACAGTGACTGACGTCACTTAAGACTTCCATTCCTCTTTTACAGTGACCGACGACACTTAAGACTTCCATTCCTCTTTTACAGTGACTGACGTCACTTAAGACTTCCATTCCTCTTTTACAGTGACTGACGACACTTAAGACTTCCATTCCTCTTTTACAGTGACTGACGGTACTTAAGGCTTCCATTCCTCTTTTACAGTGACTGACGACACTTAAGACTTCCATTCCTCTTTTACAGTGACTGACGTCACTTAAGACTTCCATTCGATCACAAGTGCACTCCGTCCTTTTTTTTTTATATGTTAATTAAAACATGCATTCATTTAGTCTCTTATTTATCAATTTATTTTTTTTCTTATTCATTTATGTCCTTTCAAGTTTACCCCATTCGTCCTTTATCTGCAGAAACTTGAAAGTTTCTTTCAGAAGAGACAGTTCCATTCGTTTGCCTTTTCCAATCCTCTGACACACCGTTTCCCAGTTGTCCCATTCGTTACCCTTTCTTTTTCCTCTGACACACTGTTTTCCAGTTTTCCCATTCATTACCTCTTTTCCACCATTGTTTCCAGTTGTCCCATTCGTTATCCTTTCTCTGACACACTGTTTTCCAGTTGTCCCATTTGTTACCCTTTCTTTTTCCTCTGACACATTGTTTTCCAGTTGTCCCATTCGTTACCCTTTCTTTTTCCTCTGACACACTGTTTTCCAGTTGTCCCATTTGTTACCTTTCTTTTCCTCTGACACATTGTTTTCCAGTTGTCCCATTCGTTACCCTTTCCTCTGACACATTGTTTTCCAGTTGTCCCATTCGTTACCCTTTCCTCTGACACATTGTTTTCCAGTTGTCCCATTCGTTACCTTTCCTCTGACACATTGTTTTCCAGTTGTCCCATTCGTTACCCTTTCTTTTTCCTCTGACATATTGTTTTCCAGTTGTCCCATTCGTTATCCTTTTCCATTCCTCTGACACATTGTTTTCCAGTTGTCCCATTCGTTACCCTTTCCTGTTCCTCTGACACATTGTATCCTAGTTGTCCCATTCGTTATCCTTTTCCATTCCTCTGACACATTGTTTTCCAGTTGCCCCACTCGTTACCCTTTCCTGTTCTTCTGACACATTGTATCCTAATTATTCAATTCATTAGCCTTTTCCATTCCTCTGACACATTGTTTTCCAGCTGTCCCGTTCACTGTTTTCCAGTTTTCCCGTTGTTACCGTTTCCTTTTGCTGAGACATATTGTTCTGAAGCTGCCGTTTGCCTTCTTTCATTTCAAAAGATTTGTTTGGTTGGTTGGTTTCCATGTGGGATTAAGGTATCTCTCAATGTGTTCAAAACATTGTTTGTTATTTTTGTACCTAATGTTTTAAAATACATTCAGTTCGTTCCAGGCTTTCTTCCGATGTGTGTCTGGACTTTAGAACTCATAATGTGAACAGATCTCTGTGCATTTTACATGGCCATTAATATGAATGATTCACACTGTGGGTATTTGAATATACGTCAGTACCCTTTCACATTCATCTGACTGATTCACACTGTGGGTATTTGAAATACGTCATTGCCCTTTCACATTCATCTGACTGATTCACACTGTGGGTATTTGAAATACGTCAGTGCCCTTTCACATTCATCTGACTGATTCACACTGTGGGTATTTGAACACACGTCACTGCCCTTTCACAATATCATGAAAACCATAGATTCACGAATTGAGTGTTTGGACTGATTTCAGTGCCTTTTTTTCCTTTTTAAATTTTTTTTAATTTTTAACAATATTGTCAGTTTGATAGTTTCATGAAAATATCGCGGTGCTGCTTCATGTTGCCATTGATTTGGTGGATTCATGATGTAGGCATCAGAAAATATGACGGTGCCTCTGTACATTATCTTCACCATTGTCGATCACATTTTAAATAAATTCTTTTATTGTGTTGCAGGACAGGTTATATATTGACCTTTTAAAGGTTTAAAATGACATTTGCTTGCCTTCACACATGTCTGCACACAAGAGTTTACGCTGACAGGGTCATTTTGTTGTTGTTGCTGCAATTGCAATCGTATGGCAATAATCGTGTATGTCTAATGATCGTTGACTTCACTGTCTGCATGAGTAAGATCTTTCTGTACAATTAAGTATGCATTGAAGTATGTCATATCCGTTTTTACACTATTTTTGTATTTGCATGGGAATCTATTCTGCAGAAGGTAAGTCCATTTCAGAGCATTCAATGGATGTATACTAATCATTTCAGAGTATTTAATGGATGTATACTAATCATTGCAGAGTATTTAATGGATGTACTAATCATTCGCATCCCGTAACCAGGTGAAAGAAACCAGAACAAATGAACTGGATAGATTGTTCCTGCCTCACCACAATCTTCTTTCGTTCGATATTATTGAATGTCGATCTAATATCTCATTATATGAATTAACATACTGAATGTACCTGAATCTTATATCTCCTTGTCCATCACAATGGCGAACATTTTTTTTCTTTTCTTTCTTGATCTCTTTTTCTTTCTTTTTTTGAAATAAAGAATGTTGGCCTCATTTTATTTCTGTAAAACTTAACATCATGTAACCAGGACTTTCGGTACCCCTTGCTCTGGAATTTGTCATGGATATGAATCGTAAATGTCGTGCTTAATCTTCCCGTGTTACGTTAACTTGTACAATACGGTTGGAAGTAGAAACAGATCTAATTTCTTTGGAATCCTGTATTCTGTTCAATTAGACACTGTGAAAACATTTTCTTTCTTTTTTTTCCGTAGGTAACTAACCTTGCACATGTCAAATTTCCAAATTGTCCCACCCGGTCACACCTACCAAACACCCAAGACATTTGGTTTCTGTTCTTCATTCTTCATTTTACGTTTATCTCTCTGTAATCTACCAAACACCCGAGACATTTCTGTTATTCGTTTTCCATTTTAAGTTGATCTCTCTGTAATCTACCAAACACCCGAGACATTTCTGTTATTCGTTCTTCATTTTACGTTTATCTCTCTATAATCTACCAAACACCCGAGACATTTCTGTTATTCGTTCTGTTCTTCATTTTAAGTTGATCTCTCTGTAATCTACCAAACACCCGGGACATTTCTGTTATTCGTTTTTGATTTTAAGTTTATCTCTCTATATTCTACAGTATTTATCCAAAAAAAAAAAAAAAAAAGGGGGGCAGCAGAGGGACATCCGGAGTCATGAACCGGGTGTGGCCCAACCCCCCTAGAGTGTCAGGAGATAAGGGCCGAAACACTTGCTTGAAGGGGGCTTCTCTTCTGAGGACTCTCTGCTGCCACGCTCTCCACGAGTTTCTTTCTACTACCAAACACCTGAGACATTTGGTTTCTGTTCTTCGTTCTTCATTTGACGTTTATCTCTCTATAATACGCTACCCTGCATTTCTGTCGTGTTTTTTTTCTACTGACTGAGCGTTTTTGTCAACAAACTATCATAGCTGTCAAGACAAGGTCGGTTTTAAGCTACGTGAAACAGAATCATACACGATCTTTATTTACGAAAGGATACAAGCAGGTTTGAATTGTTAGCTGTGATTTTTAGCTTACCACATTCACGTGAAACATTTTATTAAGCATTACATTTAAGTATTTATTGGTACATATGTTCAGTAGTTTCCATCTATAATTTTCCATTATAGTATAATGTAAATATGACTAAAAGCTGTTTGTAGCCTGGTTCTGTTTACAAGAAGGCTTTTGTCCATGTGATATGCTTTAAGTCGTGATAATGGAGTTTACATGAGACAATGTGTCGGGATGATATTCTGAGTTCGTTTGTCAGGATAACAGACATGAAGTTACTTATCGGGATAACGTAACTGAGGCCGTTAGCTGGGATGATATCCCTGTGAACATCTGTCAGCGTAATATGCCACAGGCCATTTGTTGGGATGATATCCCTGTGAACATCTGACAGTGTAATATGCCACAGGCCATTTGTTGGGATAATATCCCTGTGAACATCTGTCAGTGTAATATGCCACAGGCCATTTGTTGGGATGATATCCCCGTGAACATCTGTCAGTGTAATATGCCACAGGCCATTTGTTGGGATGATATCCCTGTGAACATCTGTCAGTGTAATATGCCACAGGCCATTTGTTGGGATGACATCCCTGAGCTTGTTTGTCAAAATATAATCCTTGAGGTCTCTTGTCGAAAAATGTCTCAGATGTCATTTGTTGGGATATCTCTGAAGTTATTCTTTTGGACTATATTCCAAAGATTATTTGTTGAAATGGAATTCCAGCTATTATTTTCCTGGATAAGATTCCACTGCTCTTTTTTGTGGAGAATATTTCCGAGAGGCCAGTTAAATCCATGAGGTTATTTGTCGAACTAATATCCCTAGGGTACAGTTTAAGGAAAGGATAAGTCCTCCTTCTCCACCCCCACCCACCGAGGTTATCTTTAAGGAGAAGACCCAGTACGTCATTGACTGAGATGAGATACCTGAGGTATTTTGTCATTACGGACATCACCGATCTTATTTGTCGAGAGAACATCCCTTAATTTACTTGTCAGAATAAGATCCTCGTGATCATTTGTCAAACCAGTGCACCAGATGCAGTTAATCAGGATAAATCTCTAAGGTTGTTTCTCGGGTTAGTTTCCTAAGTTCATTTTGTTTTCAGAGAGGTCACTGAAGACATTTGTCGGTATTTTGTTTGGTCAGTAGTCAGGACAATATTCCTGAGGTCATTCGTTAGCACAAGATCTTCGAGGTCGTCTGTTGGCATAACATTTTTTGACGTCGTTTGTTCCCAAGGCAGTTTATTGGGTAATATCCTTGACGTGATTCCGCAGGTCTGTCCTCAGGACAATATCCTAAAGGTCAATTTTCGGGAGAATTTCTTAAGGTCATTTATCAGAGTAATATCCCTTGTCATGATATTGTCATTAAAATCGTTTGTCGTCTTAATATATTTGAGATACCAGTGTTATATAAAACAGGATAACATCGTTGAGGTCGTTTAAGGCAAAAATATGTCTGTGATTTTTTTGTTGTATTTTAGAATTACATCTTTAAAGTAATTCATCAGGGCAATATCCGTGAGGTTATCCGTCAAGACAATGTAATTTCCCAGGGTAATATCCGTGAGGTTATCCGTCAAGACAATGTAATTTCCCAGGGTAATATCCGTGAGGTTATCCGTCAAGGCAATGTCTCTGGTGTCGTGTCTCTTCCCTTTCTTACGTCATTCTCTTTAACGACTACCATTAACAAGAACACGCTCCCTCGCGCACATGCGAAGACAAACTACTTACTAGTTACCTGTCTGTCTGTCTGTCCGGCTGTCTGTCTGCCTATGTATCAATCTATCTGTCTGTCTGTTTATCTATTTACCTGTCTGTCTATCGATCTATGTATCGATCTATCTATCTATGCATAGATGAGTTGGACAGAGACTCTATAACTAAGGGAGAAAGGAGAGAATGATATGATACTATTTACCGGATGTTTGTGGGTTACGTAATGTAGCTGTACATTTGTAAAGATTGACTGTGTATCTTTTCTGGTTTGGTTAGTTTAACTGCGGTCGGTCTGCCTACTCCACACTCTCCCTCTCTGTCTGTCTGTCTGTCTCTCAAAATATATTATGAGCTCTCTTAATATGTACGTCATTACCATGTCTATACATATACACACATGCACGCAAAGGTATGCTGTAGTGGGTTCATTTTCAACCTGAGTGTAGAGATCATTATTGCAGAGTATTTTATGTGGGTGCTGTTAAGGTAAGTTTGGCTTTGGTGCGACCTAAGATACTTTGGTCTGTTAATTACAGCATCAAAGCTGTATGCCTTGAGTAGCCGTCTGGAAAACGACTGTCATCTTCAATTATATCAATACCGTGCAGTTCGGTCTTGGAGTATGAGGACCCCAATGTTTTTGTAGATCGCACGGCGATCGGGCGTACGTGTGTTTGTGTGTGCGTGCGCATGCGCGCTTGCTCAAATACGTGTGTGTGTGTGTGTGTGTGTGTGTGTGTGTGTGTGTGTGTGTGTGTGTGTGTGTGTGTGTGTGTGATATCTATTGTTTCTTGTAGTTTATGTATCTCTCTTGTAATTTATCCCCCTAAAAAACTAATTCAGCGACAATAGTGCTAGGAGAAAGTACAAACGTTTGTCTGTCTGTCTTTTTGGCTGTCTGTCTGTCTGCATGTCTCTTTCTCTCGCTCTCATGTTTACTTTGTAATAGTCCCTTTTCGAGTCCTAGGTTTGTCCATACATTACTTCGTCCCAATTGCAAAGAACATAAACGTTTCATTTCAATGACCTGTGTATATTTTACTTGGGGAAAAATAGAAGAGATAGACAGAGGTCATGTCTTGTGTGGATTCCAAGTTCAACGATTGCGGATTTTTTTGTCCGCAGAATCTCTGACAATCATACAAATACATTCCACTCTCTTTACTCCGTCTCCGACCACACAGTATCACAGAGATCAATCACAATTTGACACCATGTCAACTTGAAGGAAAAGTGTTTTTTTTTTTTTCCAGACTTCAAAACAGTTTATCTAGAACATCGACTCTTCGTTTCGTCTGATTGTTGTGGTTGTAGTAGCTATTGATTTTGTTGTCATTGTTGTTGTTGTTGTTGTTCTGTGTTGTAATAAAATTAGTGAGAGCCTTTGCTTTTGTTGTGCTCTTCTTCTCCTTTTCCTTCTTTTTCATGTTGTTGTTATTGTTGTTGTTGTTGTTGTTATTGTTGTTGTTGTTGTTGTTGTTGTTCTTCTTCTTCTTCTTTTTAATTTTGTTTTGATATATTGCTGTGGCACAATATTTTTGTTTTTGTTTCATGTATTTTGATCTCCTTCTCCGTAAAATGTTTTTCTAGTCGTAGTTTTATTACTAATAGGATTTCTGTTCTAATTGTTCTTGTTAGTTCATACTTTTTTGTGATTATGGTAGTTTTGTGTCAGCTGTTGTTCTTGCCACTGCTTTTGTCGTCGTCGTCGTCGTCGTGGTCGTCATCGTCGTTGTCGTCGTGGTCGTTGTTGTTGTTATTGTAGTCCCTTCTTCCCGCAAAAGACAGACACCAAGCACCAAACAGCACTTCTATCATACACAGACCCTCCCACCGAACACGACCACGAAGAACCCCAGGTGGCAGTCAGTTCTTCATATTCTGTGCTCTTCAGGCTCCGGCCGGAAGCCCTCGGCCATCAAGGAGACGTCGTCCATGGTGGTGGAGACGGTGGAGAAGAAGGCAGGGGCGGGCGGCAAGATCCGCCGCTTCCGTGGAGACGCCTCCAAGGTGGTGGCCAAGGGTCAGGGGCTGAAGAAAGCCTTCACCAACCGCCTGCAGAACTTCCAGCTGGACGTCAAGGACGCTGGTCAGTCAGCTGGTGCTTTGTGTTGCCGCTCTCTGTCTCTGTCTGTCTGTCTGTCTCTGTCTGTCTGTCTCTGTCTCTCATTCTCTGTCTCTGTCTGTCTCTCTATGGATCTCTCTCTCTCTCTCACTCTCTCTGCTTCTCTGTCTGTCTGTCTGTCTTTCTCTTTTTCTCTCTCTCTCTCTCTTTCTCTCTCTCTCTGTCTATTTCTCTCTCTTTCTCTTCTCTGTCTGTCTGTCTGTCTGTATGTCTCTCTCTGTGATGGGTAGGGAGAATGGCGATGGATGCAGGGAGGGGGATGAGGGGGAGGGAGAACGTAAAGGGGAGATGGCGAACCAACATATGAAGGTCGATGTCTTCTGCTCCCACTCGCAAGAAAGTCAATACAATTGAACGAATCACGTGAACCGACATGTTTAATAATGCATACAGATAGAAGAAACAGAAATGAACAGAACAAAAACAAAGACAAAAACAAACAAACAAAAAAAAAAAAAAGAAAAAAAGCTGTACAGTGAATTGCATCTCAACCTTAACATCGTATTCAAAATTGCTACAGTACAGAACCAGCATTCCCCGATAAGACGTCAAAGCACTAAATTCTTGCATGGTGTGTGTGTGTGTGTGTGTGTGTGTGTGTGTGTGTGTGTGTGTGTGTGTGTGTGTGTGCGTGCGTGCGTGCGTGCGTGAGTGCGTGCGTGCGTGCGTGTGTGTGTGTGTGTGTGTGTGTGTGTGTGGCTGAACGTGAACGCTCGTCTCGTTGTGACGTCACACAGGCGAGGCTTTGCTGACCGTGGGCATGATCTCTCCGAGCGGTCACCCCGAGGCTGAGCTGAGCGTGAAGAAGACGACCAACACGTCCTACACCGTGTCCTACAAAGTGGTGGAGATCGGAGACCACGTGCTGCACGTGAAGTGGGGCGATGACGACATCCCCGGCTCCCCCTTCGTGCTCAGCACGTGAGCTGCGCGCGCACGAGCCCCTTCTTTCGTCGCCCGTCATTTCCAGCGTCCCAAGCCACGTGGTGTAAAGATCTGCTCATTGATTGGTTGATTTGACATATTTATATATATATTATGCAACAGCGTGTGGTCCCCCCGCCGCCAACCCCCCTGTGGTGCTGAGATCTCCTTCCCCCTCCTCCGCTCCCCTTCCCCACCTCATTCCACCTGTTCACCACCCTCCAGCTTTCCCCCGCAGTGGCTTTGGAAGTCAGTGATAGAGGCACGGAGCTCCGTGACATAGAGGTCTCTTTCTCCACGTCCCGCTGTGTACCGTTGTGTACTTTTCTTTTCGGATTATCGATTTTGTAGTTTTCACACATGAATATCTAGTCTACCCAGTTTGAAAGAAAAAAATCAACACCCACCCCAGATGAACCCCACACAAACAAACAAACAAACGAACAAACAAACAGAAACGAAAACAAACAATCAAACAAACAGAAACGAAAACAAACAATCAAACAAACAGAAACGAAAAAGCAACAGAGCAAAACCTATGCATTTGTGTTTTTGTTTGTGTTTTGGTTTGAAAAGCGTAATGTCTGGATTTTCATGTATGGAATGAAGAATGAACTAAAAGTGTCTCATGTTGATGTGGGTTTTTCCTGTCTACACTCATTTCATTCAGCTTTGTGTACACAGTGTTCTATGAATGATGGTGTGGTGGAAACTGTGCATTTACTTTATATCGTTCTGCCTGGTAAACAGCAAAGCTCATAGGGCGTGTACAAATGCCGGCCAACGAAACAAGGAAAAGGATGGAAAACATTTTTGAAATCATTTACTTTTTTTCTCTGTCTCAGAAATGATATGTTCTTGTCTGATCATTTCCTGTTTTTCCGTCTCTCAGCCTCATCATCTTTTTCTCGGGTATGGCTGATGGCTGAAAACAGGGAATTCCATATACGCGGTGCCTTCGTCATGTCACTTATTAATGGGATTTCCTGCTTTTCTGTTGACTTCTTCCACTGCAGCTGTTACCCCTGTTTCTACGACTTACTGCCATGTCTGCTACTGCTACTTCTGATACTGCTACTTCTGATACTGCTACTTCTGATACTGCTACTTCTGATACTGCTACTTCTCCTACTGCAGCTGGACGTACATTGATTCTTTCTTTGTCCGCATAAATCTCTTCTGTTTTCATAAATCTCTTGTGTTTTTATAAATCTCATGTATTTTTCATAAATCTCTTATGTTTTCATAAATCTCTTGTGTTTTCATCAATCTGTTGTGTTTTCATACATCTCTTGTGTTTTTATAAATCTCTTGTGTTTTCGCCATTTGTCCTTTCCCGTCCAGCTTAGGGTTGAACGTTAACCCTCCCCACCCCCACCCTCACCCCCCCAAAAAGAAAAGATAAAAAAGAAGGTGCCAATTCTTCTCCCCCCACCCCACCTGTTCCCATGGTTGGTGACAGCCGAGACGAGCTTCCAGCGGTTTGAAGTGACATGATGTGGTTCCTTCCTCCAGTCTGAGGGCGTCCAGCTCAAACGTTTCCCCACCGTCTATGTCTGAGCAAACCCTTGCACGTTGTCGAACAAAAATACACATGTATACAGTTTTCCTGTTGAGTTTTACCTTTTGATTTTTGATGCTGGCTTTATTTTTCTGGTAGGTTTAAAATCATATGAACATATGTTTTATTAAAAGAGGACCTTT
>CM065715.1:2082428-2114928 GCA_033310375.1 Conus canariensis
CCCCAAGGGTTGTTCTGCCTAACAGGCAATACTACAAGCTAGATGCATAAGGGAGTTAAAGTCCCTTAACCCCACAATGGTTAACTGTAAGAATCCGGCGTCTGCTCTTGTCCAAGCCATCCCCAGGTCTGATTCAAATATTGTTATTCACTCAGTCACACAAAAGTGAGCTTCACTCATAATTCAAACCCTCAGCGTCCTATCCAATCCAAATCATGTGCACTTACGTGGTATCACACCATATCATAATTTGATTTTTTTTCACACAGCTGTACAAACAGCGTGGTCCTAGACCACAAGTGCAAATATTCACCAAAACATTTATCCGTATTTTTTCCAACATCATTACATAAAATACATTTTCCAATTCCGTTCATGACACACATTGAATCACTAGTCATGACATAGGGATTCCTTGATTACGATATTGCTTCCCTATGGAAAATCTCAGTGTTCAACCCTGGGACTCAATATTGCTTCCCTATGGAAAACCTCAGTGTTCAACCCTGGGACTCAATATTGCTTCCCTATGGAAAACCTCAGCGTTCAGCCCTGGGACTCAATATTGCTTCCCTATGGAAAACCTCAGTGTTCAACCCTGGGACTCAATGGAAAACCTCAGTGTTCAACACTGGGACTCAATATTGCTTCCCTATGGAAAACCTCAGTGTTCAACACTGGGACTCAATATTGCTTCCCTATGGAAAACCTCAGTGTTCAACCCTGGGACTCAATATTGCTTCCCTATGGAAAACCTCAGTGTTCATGCCCTGGGACTCAATATTGCTTCCCTATGGAAAACCTCAGTGTTCAGCCCTGGGACTCAATGGAAAACCTCAGTGTTCAACACTGGGGCTCAATATTGCTTCCCTATGGAAAACCTCAGTGTTCAACCCTGGGACTCAATATTGCTTCCCTATGGAAAACCTCAGTGTTCAACACTGAACTCAATATTGCTTCCCTATGGAAAACCTCAGTGTTCAGCCCTGGGACTCAATATTGCTTCCCTATGGAAAACCTCAGTGTTCAGCCCAGGGAGTCAATATTGCTTCCCTATGGAAAACCTCAGTTTCAGCCCTGGGACTCAATATTGCTTCCCTATGGAAAACCTCAGCATTCAGCCCTGGGACTCAATATTGCTTCCCTATGGAAAACCTCAGTGTTCAACACTGAACTCAATATTGCTTCCCTATGGAAAACCTCAGTGTTCAGCCCTGGGACTCAATATTGCTTCCCTATGGAAAACCTCAGTGTTCAGCCCTGGGACTCAATATTGCTTCCCTATGGAAAACCTCAGTGTTCAGCCTGGGACTCAATATTGCTTCCCTATGGAAAACCTCAGCATTCAGCCCTGGGCCTCAATGGAAAACCTCAGCGTTCAACCATTGGGACTCAATGGAAAACCTCAGTGTTCAACCCTCGGACTCAATGGAAAACCTCAGCGTTCAACCCTCGGACTCAATGGAAAACCTCAGCGTTCAACCCTCGGACTCAATGGAAAACCTCAGCATTCAACCCTCGGACTCAATGGAAAACCTCAGTGTTCAACCCTCGGTCTCAATGGAAAACCTCAGTGTTCAACACTGGGACTCTATGGGAAAACCTCAGCGTTCAACCCTGGGCCTCAAGTTCCTTCCTCCACTAAATTCCCGCTGGTGGAATGAAACAAACAATGAAACATTTACGCGGCAACAGTTTAATATAAAAAAGAAGAAACATGAAATATATTATCTATATGCTGCTAATTGAAAGAAAGAAAGCTAGCTGCCTCTATGGTGTCATGCAGTTACTTTCGTGAATTTTTGCGGATTTGCAAAATTGTGATTTTTGTCCTAGTGTTAGCAAACTTGGTAAAGGGAGCTAAAAGATAAGTGATTTCTTGTTTCGCCAGTCTTCCTTTGGATGAATGGACAAGATGCTCACATATGGAGTAAACATATGCCGTGGTGGGGTTGAATGTTGCAATTGTGGAGTGTGACAGAGAACACAAGTCATAAGACAGATTGAGCCATAGGCCAACCATTAGCCTAACGCAGATCAGAATGGGTGGTCTATCCAACCTTCAGTCTCGCTCAGGTCACACTGAGTCATAACTCAGCCGTCAGTCTCTTCTAGGCCAGAATAAGCCATAACACTGCTTTAAGTCCCACCCAGATTAACATAAGTCAGAGCACAGCCGTTAGCATCAACTAGGTCACAATGAACCATAACTCAGTCGTTAGTCTCAACTAGGTCACAATGAGCCATAACTCAGTCGTTAGTCTCAACTAGGTCACAATGAACCATAACTCAGTCGTTAGTCTCAACTAGGTCACAATGAGCCATAACTCAGTCGTTAGTCTCAGCTAGGTCACAATGAGCCATAACTCAGTCGTTAGTCTCAACTAGGTCACAATGAGCCATAACTCAGTCGTTAGTCTCAACTAGGTCACAATGAGCCATAACTCAGTCGTTAGTCTCAACTAGGTCACAATGAGCCATAACTCAGTCGTTAGTCTCAACTAGGTCACAATGAGCCATAACTCAGTCGTTAGTCTCAACTAGGTCACAATGAGCCATAACTCAGTCGTTAGTCTCAACTAGGTCACAATGAGCCATAACTCAGTCGTTAGTCTCAACTAGGTCACAATGAGCCATAACTCAGTCGTTAGTCTCAACTAGGTCACAATGAGCCATAACTCAGTCGTTAGTCTCAACTAGGTCACAATGAACCATAACTCAGTCGTTAGTCTCAACTAGGTCACAATGAGCCATAACTCAGTCGTTAGTCTCAACTAGGTCACAATGAGCCATAACTCAGTCGTTAGTCTCAACTAGGTCACAATGAACCATAACTCAGTCGTTAGTCTCAACTAGGTCACAATGAGCCATAACTCAGTCGTTAGTCTCAACTAGGTCACAATGAGCCATAACTCAGTCGTTAGTCTTACTAAATCAAAAGGAGCCATAACTCAGCCGTTAGTCTTAACTTGGTCAGAATGCGCCATAACTCAGTCGTTAGTCTCAACTAGGTCACAATGAGCCATAACTCAGCCGTTAGTCTTAACTTGGTCAGAATGCGCCATAACTCAACAATTAGTCTCAACTAGGTCACAATGAGCCATAACTCAGCCGTTAGTCTTAACTTGGTCAGAATGCGCCATAACTCAACAATTAGTCTCAACTAGGTCACAATGAGCCATAACTCAGCCGTCAGTCTCAACTAGGTCAGAATGAGTCATAACTCAGCCATTAGCCTCACTCAGGTCAGAACGAACCATAACCAAATTTTAGTCATGACTAAGTGAGAATGAACCATAACCAGGGCTTTTGTCTGGCTGACGTCAGAATGAACCATAACCAGGGCTTTTGTCTAGCTGACGTCAGAATGAACCATAACCAGGGCTTTTGTCTGGCTGACGTCAGAATTAACCATAGCCAGGACTTTTTTTCTAGCTGACGTCAGAATGAACCATAGCAAGGGCTTTCGTCTGGCTGCTGTCAGCATGATGTCAACCTGAGTGTCACCCAGAATACAATGACCTATAGCCATGCAGTCCTAGGTAAGAATGGGCCATAACCCCGCTATTAGTGCAACCCAGGTTAGAATGGACCACACCCCCGCTGATAGTGTAACCCAGGTTAGAATGGGCCACAACCCCGCTGATAGTGTAACCCAGGTTAGAACGGGCCACACCCCCGCTGTTAGTGTAACCCAGGTTAGAATGGGCCACACCCCCGCTGTTAGTGTAGCCCAGGTTAGAATGGGCCACACCCCCGCTGTTAGTGTAACCCAGGTTAGAATGGGCCACAACCCCGCTGTTAGTGTAACCCAGGTTAGAATGGGCCACAACCCTGCTGTTAGTGTAACCCAGGTTAGAATGGGCCACAACCAAGCTTTTAGTATAAATAAGATCAGACTGTCTAAGCCAGGTCAAAATAAGCAATAACCCAGTTTTTAACCATAGTCCAAATGAACCACAATCAAGCCTTTAAGCAATCCCAGATCAGAACTAGCCATAAGCCAGTCTGAAATGTAATGTAAATCAGAACAAGCTATAGCCCAGACTCTAATCTGACCCAATGAAGAAGGAGCTGCACCTGTGCTTTTAGTCCAGGTTTGGTTAGAATGAGCCATATTAGAATAAGCCATATTAGAATAGCCATATTAGAATGAGCCATATTAGAATGAGCCATATTAGAATGAGCCGAATTGACTGCAACATCCATTAGAATGACCCCTGAGAGAGAGAGAGAGAGAGAGAGAGAGAGAGAGAGAGAGAGAGAGAGAGAGAGAGAGAGAGAGAGGTATCGGGTTGGCAAAGAGCAGGATACAAACAATCAGGACCTCTCAGTTAAATTTGTTTTTTCATGTAAAACAATTACTTTCATAGGTAGACTTCTTAAAAACAAAACAAAACAAACAAACAAACAAAAGAAAAGCTCCCTGACTTTTTTACACGTGAAACATCAGCGACAAAATGTGTAGTCAGCAAAATGGTTTTGCTTTCGTGCCACCAACCAAGTATTCAGTCATCCACCTTTCGCTATTTTAGATGTTCAGTGACAGACTAGGTATGTGAAAGAAGTTCAGAGATCTCCGTGTGAATAGATGCTACTAATCATAAATTTTTGGGCATCCACAATTATCTTGCCCCTGAGTTTTCTTACGCCAAGTACCTCGCTGCTTTTGATGTAGATGAACAGAAAGGATTCCTTCCCTAGGAGTTTGGAAAAGAAAGGATTCCTTCCCTAGGAGTTTGGAAAAGAAAGGATTCTTTCCCTAGGAGTTTATCACGTCACCGGACACGTTGGAAATGGATCATCTTCCGCCTCAAGAGGCCTTCTTCAGTTCATTAAAAATGAATCAATAAGTGAGGAGGACTATGCCTATTGTCAGCGTGTCTGGACAGATCAAAACATGACCACCATGAAGGACTTTCTGGCGTGGTATAACAAACAACAAAGACGTCGCACCCTTCCTACAAGCTCTGGAAAGGCAGTCCCTGTTTTTATCAAACTTCAGGGTTGGACATACTGACAGACGCAACTGGCGTTCCGGGTCTCACGCTGCGATACCTTTTCAAAATACTGCCTCCGAAAGTTTATTTTTCCTTGCTCAATGAAGATCGTAAGGACTTACACAATCTGCTTCGAGAACAGATGGTGGGTGGCCCCTCCATAATTTTTCATCGGTATCATGAGAAAAACAAAACGTTTGTACAAGGCAATCCTGAAAAGCCAGTACAAACGTTGAAAGGATATGATGCCAATGCTCTGTATCTCTGGGCACTGATGCAAGACATGCCCACAGAACATCCAGTCATCAGCAAGAAAAGAAAAGCGCTTCAAAGCCAAAAACCAAACAAATACGGACAGCTGTGGAGAGAGTGGCTGGAGTGGGTGATGACAAGCGAGGGTATCCATCTGCAGCAGAAGTTCAATAGTAAACAACACGCTTTCGGACAACGCCGCATTCGTGTAGATGGATGGGATGCGAAAAATAACAGTGTATCAATTTCACGGTTGTTTGTTTCACGGACACGACTGTCCCGAAACAAAGAATTTGACCATCAACCCAGTCAATGGACAAAAAAAATGGAAGAGCCGAAAAAAAACACCCACCCGACATATTACAGACTATTAAAAAAATACTGTCAAGGTCAATGTCACTGAAAAGTGGGAGTGTGAATGGGAGCAGGACAAACAACACCACCATGCAGTAAAGCCATTTTTGCATGAGCACTGCCCCGGACACCTCAACCCATTTCGGGGATTGAAGGTGATCAGAGCTGATGGCATTGTCAAAGCCGTGGACAATAGGTACACTCTTTGGTCTTGTGCAGTGTGACACTGATTGAAGGTGATCAGAGCTGATGGCATTGTCAAAGCCGTGGACAATAGGTACACTCTTTGGTCTTGTGCAGTGTGACACTGATTGAAGGTGATCAGAGCTGATGGCATTGTCAAAGCCGTGGACAATAGGTACACTCTTTGGTCTTGTGCAGTGTGACACTGATTGAAGGTGATCAGAGCTGATGGCATTGTCAAAGCCGTGGACAATAGGTACACTCTTTGGTCTTGTGCAGTGTGACACTGATTGAAGGTGATCAGAGCTGATGGCATTGCCAAAGCCGTGGACAATAGGTACACTCTTTGGTCTTGTGGCAGTGTGACACTGGATTGAAGGTGATCAGAGCTGATGGCATTGTCAAAGCCCTGGACAATAGGTACACTCTTTGGTCTTGTGCAGTGTGACACTGATTGAAGGTGATCAAGCTGATGGCATTGTCAAAGCCGTGGACAATAGGTACACTCTTACACTCTTTGGTCTTGTGCAGTGTGACACTGATTGAAGGTGATCAGAGCTGATGGCATTGTCAAAGCCGTGGACAATAGGTACACTCTTTGGTCTTGTGCAGTGTGACACTGATTGAAGGTGATCAGAGCTGATGGCATTGTCAAAGCCGTGACAATAGGTACACTCTTTGGTCTTGTGCAGTGTGACACTGATTGAAGGTGATCAGAGCTGATGGCATTGTCAAAGCCGTGGACAATAGGTGACACTCTTTGGTCTTTGTGCAGTGTGACACTGATTGAAGGTGATCAGAGCTGATGGCATTGTCAAAGCCCTGGACAATAGGTACACTCTTTGGTCTTGTGCAGTGTGACACTGATTGAAGGTGATCAGAGCTGATGGCATTGTCAAAGCCTGGACAATAGGTACACTCTTTGGTCTTGTGCAGTGTGACACTGATTGAAGGTGATCAGAGCTGATGGCATGTCAAAGCCGTGGACAATAGGTACACTCTTTGGTCTTGTGCAGTGTGACACTGATTGAAGGTGATCAAGCTGATGGCATTGTCAAAGCCTGGACAATAGGTACACTCTTTGGTCTTGTGCAGTGTGACACTGATTGAAGGTGATCAGAGCTGATGGCATGCCAAAGCCGTGGACAATAGGTACACTCTTTGGTCTTGTGCAGTGTGACACTGATTGAAGGTGATCAGAGCTGATGGCATTGTCAAAGCCGTGGACAATAGGTACACTCTTTGGTCTTGTGCAGTGTGACACTGATTGAAGTGATCAGAGCTGATGGCATTGTCAAAGCCGTGGACAATAGGTACACCCTTTGGTCTTGTGCAGTGTGACACTGATTGAAGGTGATCAGAGCTGATGGCATTGTCAAAGCCCTGGACAATAGGTACACTCTTTGGTCTTGTGCAGTGTGACACTGATTGAAGGGATCAGAGCTGATGGCATTGTCAAAGCCCTGGACAATAGGTACACCTTTGGTCTTGTGCATGTGACACTGATTGAAGGTGATCAGAGTGAGGCATTGTCAAAGCCTGGACAATAGTACACTCTTGGTCTTGTGCATGTGACACTGATTGAAGTGATCAGAGCTGAGGCATGCCAAAGCCGGGACATAGGTACACTCTTTGGTCTTGTGCAGTGTACACTGATTGAGGTGACAGAGCTGATGGCATTGTCAAGCCCTGGACAATAGGTACACTCTTTGGTCTTGTGCAGTGTGACACTGATTGAAGTATCAAGCTGATGGCATTGTCAAGCCCTGGACAATAGGTACACTCTTTGGTCTTGTGCAGTGTGACACTGATTGAAGTGATCAGAGCTGATGGCATTGTCAAAGCCCTGACAATAGGACACCTTTGTCTGTGCAGTGTGACACTGATGAAGGTGTCAAGCTGATGGCATTGTCAAAGCCGGACAATAGACACCTTTGGCTTGTGCAGTGTGACACTGATGAAGGTGATCAAGCTATGGCATTGTCAAAGCCTGGACAATAGACACTCTTGGTCTTGTGCAGTGTGACACTGATTGAGGTGATCAGAGCTGATGGCATTGTCAAAGCGACAATAGGTACACTCTTTGGTCTTGTGCAGTGTGACACTGATTGAAGGTGATCAGAGCTGATGGCATTGCAAAGCCGTGGACAATAGGTACACTCTTTGGTCTTGTGCAGTGTGACACTGATTGAAGGTGATCAGAGCTGATGGCATTGTCAAAGCCGTGGACAATAGGTACACTCTTTGGTCTTGTGCAGTGTGACACTGATTGAAGGTGATCAGAGCTGATGGCATTGTCAAAGCCGTGGACAATAGGTACACTCTTTGGTCTTGTGCAGTGTGACACTGATTGAAGGTGATCAGAGCTGATGGCATTGTCAAAGCCTGGACAATAGGTACACTCTTTGGTCTTGTGCAGTGTGACACTGATTGAAGGTGATCAGAGCTGATGGCATTGTCAAAGCCCTGGACAATAGGTACACTCTTTGGTCTTGTGCAGTGTGACACTGATTGAAGGTGATCAGAGCTGATGGCATTGTCAAAGCCCTGGACAATAGGTACACTCTTTGGTCTTGTGCAGTGTGACACTGATTGAAGGTGATCAGAGCTGATGGCATTGTCAAAGCCGTGGACAATAGGTACACTCTTTGGTCTTGTGCAGTGTGACACTGATTGAAGGTGATCAGAGCTGATGGCATTGTCAAAGCCTGGACAATAGGTACACTCTTGGTCTTGTGCAGTGTGACACTGATTGAAGGTGATCAGAGCTGATGGCATTGTCAAAGCCTGGACAATAGGTACACTCTTTGGTCTTGTGCAGTGTGACACTGATTGAAGGTGATCAGAGCTGATGGCATTGTCAAAGCCCTGGACAATAGGTACACTCTTTGGTCTTGTGCAGTGTGACACTGATTGAAGGTGATCAGAGCTGATGGCATTGTCAAAGCCGTGGACAATAGGTACACTCTTTGGTCTTGTGCAGTGTGACACTGATTGAAGGTGATCAGAGCTGATGGCATTGCAAAGCCGTGGACAATAGGTACACTCTTTGGTCTTGTGCAGTGTGACACTGATTGAAGGTGATCAGAGCTGATGGCATTGTCAAAGCCTGGACAATAGGTACAGCAACTCTTTGGTCTTGTGCAGTGTGACACTGAAATCCAACATCTTGTAAACCTGCAATAGCCTCCCTATGTCAGCGGAGTGGTGACACATTGGATTAGAAGCTACCAAGCGATTGTTGATCACAAGCCCATGAGACTTTAAAGGATTCACACCTTTGTCCATGGTCTCGCAGTGTGTGACTGAATAAGTGTGAATCAAGCAACTGCTTCATTTGTGAAACGTGACCAACTCGCGAGACACTCTTTCTGGCTGCTTAAGTGTGGAAACTGCATATCGGGAAACATCAAACGCGAGCAACGCGGTCGCGTGGGAAAAGGACAAGCTCTAGACTCTTTTCCAAGCTGACACTGATTGAAGGTGACAGAGCTGAGGCATTGTCAAAGCCGGACAATAGGCACTCTTTGGTCTGTGCAGTGTGACACGATTGAAGGTATCAAGCTACAATAGGTACACTCTTTGGTCTTGTGCAGTGTGACACTGATTGAAGGTGATCAGAGCTGATGGCATTGTCAAAGCCCTGGACAATAGGTACACTCTTTGGTCTTGTGCAGTGTGACACTGATTGAAGGTGATCAGAGCTGATGGCATTGTCAAAGCCCTGGACAATAGGTACACTCTTTGGTCTTGTGCAGTGTGACACTGATTGAAGGTGATCAGAGCTGATGGCATTGTCAAAGCCCTGGACAATAGGTACACTCTTTGGTCTTGTGCAGTGTGACACTGATTGAAGGTGATCAGAGCTGATGGCATTGTCAAAGCCTGGACAATAGTACACTCTTTGGTCTTGTGCAGTGTGACACTGATTGAAGGTGATCAGAGCTGATGGCATTGTCAAAGCCGTGGACAATAGGTACACTCTTTGGTCTTGTGCAGTGTGACACTGATTGAAGGTGATCAGAGCTGATGGCATTGTCAAAGCCTGGACAATAGGTACACTCTTTGGTCTTGTGCAGTGTGACACTGATTGAAGGTGATCAGAGCTGATGGCATTGTCAAAGCCGTGGACAAATAGGTACACTCTTTGGTCTTGTGCAGTGTGACACTGATTGAAGGTGATCAGAGCTGATGGCATTGTCAAAGCCGTGGACAATAGGTACACTCTTTGGTCTTGTGCAGTGTGACACTGATTGAAGGTGATCAGAGCTGATGGCATTGTCAAAGCCGTGGACAATAGGTACACTCTTTGGTCTTGTGCAGTGTGACACTGATTGAAGGTGATCAGAGCTGATGGCATTGTCAAAGCCTGGACAATAGGTACACTCTTTGGTCTTGTGCAGTGTGGACACTGATTGAAGGTGATCAGAGCTGATGGCATTGTCAAAGCCTGGACAATAGGTACACTCTTTGGTCTTGTGCAGTGTGACACTGATTGAAGGTGATCAGAGCTGATGGCATTGTCAAAGCCGGACAATAGGTACACTCTTTGGTCTTGTGCAGTGTGACACTGATTGAAGGTGATCAGAGCTGATGGCATTGTCAAAGCCGTGGACAATAGGTACACCTTTGGTCTTGTGCAGTGTGACACTGATTGAAGGTGATCAGAGCTGATGGCATTGTCAAAGCCGTGGACAATAGGTACACTCTTTGGTCTTGTGCAGTGTGACACTGATTGAAGGTGATCAGAGCTGATGGCATTGTCAAAGCCCTGGACAATAGGTACACTCTTTGGTCTTGTGCAGTGTGACACTGATTGAAGGTGATCAGAGCTGATGGCATTGTCAAAGCCCTGGACAATAGGTACACTCTTTGGTCTTGTGCAGTGTGACACTGATTGAAGGTGATCAGAGCTGATGGCATTGTCAAAGCAGTGGACAATAGGTACACTCTTTGGTCTTGTGCAGTGTGACACTGATTGAAGGTGATCAGAGCTGATGGCATTGTCAAAGCCCTGGACAATAGGTACAGTCTTACACTCTTTGGTCTTGTGCAGTGTGACACTGAAATTCCAAAACATCTCTGTGAACACTTTGCTGAGATGCCTCCCATATTCAAAAACGCGGAAGTGGGTCGAGACGACATTGGGTCATTTATGAAAAGCTACGCAGAACGCCGTCATTTGTTGAGTCAACCCAGAGAGACCCTCATCGGGAGTTACTTTAGCAAAGGCATTCTCCTGACCACCCCTTTGCTCCGATGGTACCTCTCGCACGGACTCGTAGTGACTGACATCCAACAAGTTGTCGAATACAAGCCCCAAGCCTGCTTTCAACAGTTTGGTGAAACTGTGTCCAAAGCTCGTCGTCAAGATCAGGAGCCTTCCAAATCCATTCTGGCTGAAACTTTTAAGTTGCTGGGAAACTGCATACGGGAAAACCATCACCAACATCGCGAAGCACACCGTCGTGTCCTGCGTTGATGGAGAAAAAGGACAAAGGCTCATCAACGAACCTCTCTTTCCAAAGCTGACTCTGTTGACAGAGAACATGTACGAAGTAGAGGTGGCCAAATCAAGACTTGTGTGGAATTTACCAAACGACATTGGACATTTCGTCTATCAGTACGCCAAGTTGAGAATACTCCAGTTCTACTAGGATTGCTTGGACAAGTTTGTATTCCACGCTAATTACCAGCTCTGTGAAATGGACACAGACTCTCTGTATATGGTCCTTAACATCTCTACCTTGGAAGTGGCTGTTCGGCCTGAACTCCGTCATGAATTCTATCAAGGATATCTCCAGTGGTTTTCTTCCCCGGCCTGTGACACACACCATCGTGAGTTTGTGGATGCCTGTGACTGCGGACACGTGTCTTGGGACTTACCTCCTTCCTGCTGTAAGGCTCGTCAGAAGGTTGACAAGCGCACCCCGGGCCTCTTCAAGACGGAGTATGAGGGTGACGGGATCGTTGCACTGTGCTCCAAGACCTACTACTGCTTCGGAGACTGAGATGACAAACTCAGCTGCAAAGGACTAAACAAAATCCAGAGCGATCTCACCAAGACCCACTATCTCAAAGTGCTACAAACTCAGACCAACGGGGGTGGTATCAACTAGAGCTTCAGGACGGATGGAACGACAGTCTACACCTACTATCAGCGTAGAGATGCTCTCTCCTTCTACATCAAGAGACGAGTTCAAGAGGATGGAATCAGCACTAAACCCATTTTAATTTGATTTTTCTTTTTTATGTAATGATTTGTGTTGGATAACAAAACAAAACAAAACAAAAAAGTCTAATGTTGCCCTGTATCAGCTAGTCGATAGATTACTGATAGAGGCTGGTCTCAAGCCCAGATAGAACAGAGGGGGTAAAAAAAGGGGGGGTCATTTTTTTGGATGATTCATTACCTATGAATCATTTCCTCTTTGACGTCAGTTATGGATAATGTAACCTTTTTTTTTCGAGATGCTGTCATTTCTTGTAAGACGACGCCATTTCCAGATGATGTCACTTCCCGTATCACATCATTTTCCGGGTGATGTCACTTCCCGTATCATGTCATTTTCCCTAATGTCACTTCCTATGGCGTCACCATCCTCATGCTTTTGACTCTGTACAATCCAGTGACAAACCCATACTGAGTGTTACAAGTGGGACATTATCAGTAAGTTCATCATCTCTTTGAATGCCTGGCATAACAAATAATGGATCATTACCTCTTCTAAGGTGAACGAATGGATGTCATCCTCACCTTGTGTAAGGTGACTATGTTGAATGTCATCCTCATCTTCACCTTGTCTAAGGTGATTATGTGAAATGCCATCCTCATATTCACCTTGTCCAAGGTGACTATATGGAATGTCATCCTCATCCTCACCTTGTCTAAGGTGACTAAGTGGAATGCCATCCTCATCCTCACCTTGTCTCACGTTGCTCAAGGGAATGTGATCCTTAAACTAAACAGCTGGCTCTAAATTATAATCATTCACACGTCTCTCCCGTCCAGTAGTCTCTTTCGTCATCTCAACACAAGCATACACATTCACAACTTCAAACAAAGTGTCAGAGGACATGTTCAGTGAATAAGGCAAATCATGCATAAAACTCATCAAATTTTCCAAACCTTAACGCTTAGTAACAAAGCAAGACCATCAGGATGACACAAGCCTCTGTCATCCCTACTGTGAGAATCAAATACATCAAATGTGCTCTGAACTTTCATAACGCCAACAGCGTCTGATAAAAAGACTCCCCCCATAGTGAAAACCGCCGCATGTTCAATCTGTTCAAAGACATGTTGTGATATCATTATGCCCCCTTCTGGTGAAACGCCTATATTGCCAAACACACCATAGCAGGTATTGTCGACATGAAGGTTGATCATGCGGCCATCGAACATGACAGTCTGTACAGCTTCACTGGGTAGAAGACACGTTACATTGTGAGCATCGGCTGTGGACGAAAACAGTGTGTCTCCCTTATGCAGTATGAAGTCCAGATCGTGCGTGGTCCACAGAGACACGTCCTTGACACAGTGATGTGCCACTGCCCCCATTACCATGGCCGCACACTGCCTCCCCCGACCCTCAGATCTGCGATCCCCTTTGTGACAGCTCCCACGGACGTAAATTGCCATGACTGGCAAACACTGATAAATAAAGAGGAAGACAACTCTTGAAAACTTTCATGACCATTATGGATAAAGGATGGGACAAGATGGGGTTATTTATCCCGATGATATGAAAAGGAATAGAGCAAAATGCAGTTTCTTCATTCAAATGACGTTGAAGTAAGACTCTACTTACCTGCTAAACTAATCACAAAAAATAAGGTTGTGTGAAATCATATTACTGCTGGTTACGGTATTACTTGAAGAAGAACATCGTCTAACTCAGTTTTTATTCTGCTGGCCCAATTATTGAGATTTTGAGGTTCACTTTCTTCCTTTTTGGTGAACTGCTAATTCACTTGCAAACTTGTGCTCCAAACGACAGCGAGAAGAAACTCACGCGGTGGTTCAAAATGCAAAGCAGAGATAAAAACACATTGAAAATAAAGAGTAAACTGCATTTAGGATAATACAATTGTAAGTGAAGACAACGTCGCTTGTGCAGATGAAAGAAAACAAAATCTTCTCTACAACTACCGTAAGCTGACATAAGACACTTGTATTTATGCCATTTCTGAAAGAACACAGATACATTTGATGTAATTCAGCTTACCGCAGTCTTATCCCCATAAGATGTACTGCGAATTGAATTACAGTACAAATGTTTTGATGACAGCATGATCCTGTTCAGGATAATGTGATTGGGACCTGGCTAAGCTATGCCCCTTATGTTTTGATGACAGCATGATCCTGTTCAGGATAATGTGATTGGGACCTGGCTAAGCTATGCCCCTTGACCCGCTCTTATAGCATACTAAAAATCTCAAAAAATGAAATTTGCGTAATGGCAGTTGTATATCCGGGCGGCGATCTGTTAGTAATAGAATAAAGAGCTCAAAATAACCATGCTTCCCATTTCGAATTAGTTCTATGGCAAATTTATTACTAAACAAGGAAATAACGGACTGCACACATTACCTTGATTAACACAACAGGTTCATGTGATGAAATCACGTAGTTGATATCTGCATCGTATCTTAACTGTAACAGTATTATACACATTTTTGATGCAGTGGTATAAATTACCATTTATACAATTTTTATCTAAAAATTGACCAAAGAATGGTCCTCTTTATGGTATCAAAAGACTCTTCAAAATAAAAAAAGAATGCAACATAGAATTTTCTGTCGAAAGATAAATGTTTTTTGTACAACAGCCAACAAAGCAAACATATGATCGAAGTTGAATAATTCTTTTTGAACCCTGCTTGATATTCCCCAGTAATGGTATTTTCTTGAACCTTCTTCTTCTTCTTTTTGAACACTCAAATGGTGATGCCAGTTGCCCGCACGAAGTTGGCTGTCCTCCGAAGGTTCACCAGGTCCCTGTAAAGCTTGGCTCTCAGAGCCACTGGCTCCGGCCATGTGTTCTGCCGGGCGTTAGCATGGAGGTGACAGTCCTTTCTTGAACCCACTCTTGTAAACAATGACTAATAATTGTACTATAAATCTTACTACTAATATTGCATAACGATATGCCGCTGCAATTGCTAGGGTTCTTGACATCTCCTTTTTCATACAGAAGAAGCACAATACTTTCTGTCCAAGTGTCAGGGAATATACTTTCTGAAACAAAGTATTGAAAAAATGTGACAAAGAAATATGCAACTCAATCACCTGCATTTAACAACTCACCAGTTATTCCATCAGGCCCGCAGCTTTTTTATTTTTAGCTTTCTGATCTGCCTATTCATGCATTTAAACATACAGGCACGTGCAGTGTCAGCAACTCAACCGTTCACTAATGGTTTCACAACCTGGTTCAAATTTTTTATGCCCCCTTTAACTTAAATGCAGAAGAAAAACTAATTACAAGACAAAATGTAGAAGAAACAACTTCACAAGAAGAGCGGCCATTGTCGTACGTCATTTCATTCAGTTTGCCCCCTGAGCCCACAGAAAACCTGTTGCCATCTGGAACAAGATGGGCAAACACCATTGAACCTTCCTGTTGCCATGTATGACCAGATGGTCAAACACCATTGAACCTTTCTGTGGCCATCTGGAACAAGATGGGCAAACACCATTGAACCTTTCTGTTGCCATGTGTGACCAGATGGTCAAACACCATTGAACCTTTCTGTGGCCATCTGGAACAAGATGGTCAAACACCATTGAACCTTTCTGTTGCCATGTGTGACCAGATGGTCAAACACCATTGAACCTTTCTGTTGCCATGTATGACCAGATGGTCAAACACCATTGAACCTTTCTGTTGCCATGTATGACCAGATGGTCAAACACCATTGAACCTTTCTGTTGCCATGTGTGACCAGATGATCAAACACCATTGAACCTTTCTGTTGCCATGTATGACCAGATGGTTAAACACCATTGAACCTTTCTGTTGCCATGTGTGACCAGATGTCAAACACCATTGAACCTTTCTGTTGCCATGTGTGACCAGATGGTTAAACACCATTGAACCTTTCTGTTGCCATGTATGACCAGATGGTCAAACACCATTGAACCTTTCTGTTGCCATGTATGACCAGATGGTTAAACACCATTGAACCTTTCTGTTGCCATGTATGACCAGATGGTTAAACACCATTGAACCTTTTTGTTGCCATATATGACCAGATGGTCAAACACCATGAAACCATTCAGGCTGTTTATGCTTGTTTCAAATGGGGCAACAGTTTGCATCTGATTCCCTAACCTTGGCAGACAAACTTTCCCCGATGAAAATTAGAACCTTTTGATTTCCTTTTCACCCTAAGTAAATCCACCTTGTCTTTGAAGAAGGTTATCGGAGAGTTGGACCCGTGGTTCAAACGATGTAGACGGTCGATGGGAACGTCCTTGGACAGCTGAAGCCTGTCAGTGACGAGATCTCTGACAGCAGCCTCCACGTCATCTGCCGACCCACTGTCTGCTTTGTGGAGCCCATGAATGATGACGTTGTTCCGTTTGGATCTGCATTCCAAGTCGTTAGTCTTTTTCTCCATCTCGTCAATGCTCTTCTCCAAGCGGACGTTACTCTCCCTTCGTGAGACGTTTTCCTCTCGCAGACGATTGCACTCCTCCTTCATGCTCTTGATGTCCTCGTCTAACATATCAAAGCCGTCTTTGAGACCTCTGATGTCATCTCTCACTGCATCAGACTTCATGTTCAAGTGATGAAGCATAGACATGACGTCATCAGAGCACTGATCTTTGTTATAAGATGAAATATCCGATGGTGGTGTCTCCAACACTAGCACGAGGAGAACATGAGAGTTTCAAGTTGTGTCTGTTTCAAAGAAGTAAGGAGTTCTGGATTCAGTTCAACATCGCCGCATTGTAACAATAACAAACTCCCCTGCAATAAATAGGACAGAAAGAAATCACACACGACACCAGTAGTCCTGGGTATTTAATGTCTATCCCAGTCTCGGTAATCTTGAACGCGCACGTTTCTTCATAAATTCAATAAAAACAAAGATAAAGACTCCACATCGCTGTCTAAATGCCAGTGTTGATGAAGGCATGGCACCTCACAGCAGTCTCTGTCACAGATGAAGCCACAGCAATGCTTATGACACTTATAATTTACTTATTTCACAGGACCTATCCCACATGCTGTTCACCTGTTGACATTCACTCCAGCTCCCCAGAGAGAGAGAGAGAGAGAGGAGAGAGAGAGAGAGAGAGAGAGAGAGAGAGAGAGAGAGAGAGAGAGAGAGAGAGACAGATAAACATTTTGGTGTTAATTACTTGACGACTGAAAAGTTGTGAAATGTGTGGATTAGGTCCATCAACTGTAATGCCACCTTAAAGTCTCTGTTCATGGCTATTTTGACACAGAGCCATTGGACTGAATTGCCTTGACTTTCTGACCTGGTGTCTTGACGGACGTGACTAGGGATATCAGACATCGAGTAAGTATGACATATCATTGGACTTTTTTTTTTTTAATGTAAATCGTTCTATTCAATGTGATTGTTCAAAAACGTGCAGTGTCCATTAAACTGTAATGATCATGGTAAAAAAAAAAAATTGTAATAATAGTAGTAGTAATAATAATAACTAAAACAACAACAACAACAATAATAATAACAGTAGCAATGATAATACTAATTACTATAACAATAACAATAATGATAAGAAGAAGAAGAAGAAGAAGAAGAAGAAGAAGAAGAAGAAGAAGAAAAGATGATGATGATGATGATGAAGTAGAAGAAGAAGAAGAAGATGATGAGAATAATGATGATGATGAAGATGTACATAACGTTTATTTTCTGAGTAGTCGAGGAGGTAAGCTGTTTACAAAAACGGGCGGAAATGCAGAAGAAAAAGCAAACAAAAAGGGACAAAGTTCAAATATTGAATTCTTCATTTATTTAATTCCTTACCTCGACTCACTCCCCATGCCTGACCCGTCCCTACCTCCATCATATCCCCCTCTCCACACTCATCACACACACACACACACACACACACACACACACACACACACACACACACACACACACAGATATACACACACACACACAAAACACACACACACACACACACACACACACACACACACACACACACACACACACACACACACAGACGCGCGCGCGCGCGCACTGTCACACGATGGTCTCTATACACATACACTCACATGCAAAAAGAACTATGCATCCCACACGCACCCACACGTCTAATTCCTTTCTTTCAGTAAAATAAATCAGAATACCATTTCACACTTCTCCCCCGCTTAAAAAGTTTCTTTCTGCACCTCACTTTTTTGGGTGGTACGAGAATTTTGATTCATCTTTTTTTTTCTCTAGCCAATATATAATTCATAATGCATTTAACAATATTCGGCAAAAATGTTTCCACCAAACGCTATTTTCAGTTCATAATTTCATTATGCACATTTTTTTCTCTTTCTTTTTGGGTCATACACATGCTGAACCTGCCCCACACAAACAAATCACTCTGGATTCACAGACCGCAGCTCCCATTCACCAAAATACTTCGGGTTCTTATCTCTCTTTTTTTTTTCTTTTTAGAAAAAATCAAAATCTACTTAGCACAGATGAGGGTGAAGGGGAAGGGGGGGGGGGGAGTGTGTCAATGAATCATCACGCTTCTGCATAGCAGCAAGCTCTTTGGGAGTAACGTCCAACAAAGAAAAGTCTGGAACAGGTAAGGGATTAGTGGATTATAGTCCAACAAAGATTGTTGACGAGTGTTGACAGCACAAGGAACGAAAGAGCCACCTGATCCTTGACAAGAAGAAATTGCACCTGGCAAATTATCAACAAAATGTCAGTGAGAGGATCATCAATGACAAACCTTCACCTGACCCGAAAAGTATGGAGCAGAACCCTCCAAGTAGAAACCTCCGAAGTAGGAAGTAGAAACCTGTGATCTGACCACCAGAAGAACGACACTTCTGGGTCTCAGCGGTTAACTGGTCTTCATGAACAAAGGATCTGCGTACTCCAGCAGTCGCACGATCTGTATCCCTGAGGACAGCAGCCTGAAAGCTATTGACAGTGCAAGGCTCAACAAAGAGGCCACCTGTGAGAACATGAGAGACTACAAAATAAGCTTCCTCTCTTTTAGGAAGGGTCTCAGAAGCTTAAGAAACAGCCAAAAGTTTAGCATTGTACAGGCACTCATTAGCAAAGTGGGATTTACTGCCACAAAACCTACAATGAAAATCATTGTTGGCATTCTCAGACGTTTGACTGAAACCGTAGGCACGACCACGACTAAAACCACGACCACGACCAAAACCACGACACGACCAAAACCACGACCACGACCAAAACCACGACCACGATTAAAACCACGATCACGACCAAAACTACGATCACGACCAAAAACCACGACCACGACCAAAACCACGATCACGACCAAAACCACGATCACGATGGGGTAAGCATGAGCGCTGGAGAGACGAAGCACCTCTCTGCTAATACCCTTGTTGCATTAGGTTAGAAGGCGAAATGTGGTGCTGACAGGAGTAATCCGTGTGAGAAGAGCCAAGATCGTAAGATGACTGACCACGGGAATTTTGAAAGTTCCGATTTTGATTAAAACCACGTTGCTGGGTGTAGTCGGCTGACACACTTGCCTCAACAACAGAATCTACAGGTTTTGTGCCACACTGCCTTTCTGGGTGTGCAGTTTTGTTTTGACTGGCAAGACAACACATTTCTGTAGCACATTCTATAGAATGTTCCTTGAGAAAGACAGCAAGGTCTTTGGAGACGCTCTGTAAAATTTGTTGCCGGAAAACAAGGTCACGAAGGGAATGGAAATCCTTGTCGGTGTAGGTCACGAAGGGAATGGAAATCCTTGTCGGTATCAGACAATTCAACACAACGATAGAAAAAGGAGAGAAGTGCGGATCAAA
The DNA here is from genome assembly GCA_033310375.1 of Conus canariensis. Lineage (NCBI taxonomy): Eukaryota > Metazoa > Mollusca > Gastropoda > Neogastropoda > Conidae > Conus > Conus canariensis. The sequence goes on from CM065715.1 coordinate 2,102,236, forward strand.
ACGGCGGAAAAAGATTTTTTTTTTTTCCTGGACGTACGGATCTGAATTTTTCTCGGAATTCTTCATTCGGTATTACAAAACCTTTTTAAAAGTTTTGATTTAAAGTCTTCCCAAGTGAGCAATTCTTTAGCTGCCAGCCAATGGTAGAGAGTAAGGTCATTTCCTTTAAAAGGGGCGCAGTGTACAAGACCGATGTTTCTTTGCGCCACCCACATGTATTGGCATGGGATTCAAAACGATGAAGAATAGCGTCAATCTCATCCTTAGACTCATTAAAAACGGGGAGCTTGTGGATGTAAGGATTTTTAACAGGAGGGTCTTTGGGGGAACAGAGGTGTCATTAGAGGAGAGATGTACAGGTGGCGATTTAGAACGAGAAATGTTATACTTAGGTGTTGTTAAACGAACATGAAAACTGGACCCAATTAAATGCTAGTATGTGTGTTATTGACGTTATTGTAGAATTCTTTGTTGTGTTTGGCAAAGGGAGCACAGAAAGTGAATTCTTGTTTCCCCAATCTTCCTTTGATTGAATGGAGTAGATGCGCGCGAATGGAGTGAATATGCTGTGTTTGTGATTGACATGCCTTTATACACAAAATGTGGTTGTAGAATGTTTGCTGACGAGACTTCACTACAATCAAAAAGTGCTAATCCTACTACTCTACTAAATAACCTTCAGAGCAATATCAATAGACTAATTACACGGACAGAAATGAACCTTATGGCCTTCAATGCAGAAAAAAAAAACTAAATGCATGTTTGTGACCACATGTCAAAAACGACAGAAAACGAGTTCTCCGTTTGCATCATTATACGTCAAAGACCAAAAGATCGAGGAGGTAACATCTCACAGAATGTTAGGGGTTATTATTGACAATGACTTATCATGGTATGATCACATTACTGATTTTGGAAAACGTATGTCCAAAAGAATTTATCAATTTATAAAAATAAAACATATTCTTGATCTTCAAACCAGGAAGGTATTCTTTCACGCACACATTCTATCTCTTATTAACTATGTGTCCACCTTACTGGATAATTCTAGTGAAACTAATTTAAAACAGATAAGTCGTCTACATAAAAGAGCTATAAAGATAATACAGCTGAAATCTTTTACTTTGAGAGGGAGTTATTATAAAACAGTAAATATTTTACCGTTGAAAGATAGACTCTACTTCAACAAATGTTTATATATGTACAATGTAGTGAATGGAATAAATCCAAACAAAATCAAGCAAAAACTTTGTGATCAATGAAAATAGACACTCACACAAACTTTCCTTTCGCAGACCCAGCAACAATCTCTACAAGTTTTATATATTCTAGAGGAACGATACGGAACAATTTGGCATCTTCTTTAAAATAATGTCCTTCGAGAGCAACATCTAAAAAAATCTCTTAAAAGGAATTTGATGGGAAAATTATCGAAGGATTAATGCTTATTCTATTCCAAGTCATCCAGGCCCTCTACGAACACTCCAGCAGCACAGTACTTCTCAATAGCCAGCAGGGCCAGTTCTTCCTGACCACAGTCGGAGTCAGGCAAGGGTGCCTACCATCTCCAGTCCTTTTTAACATCTTTCTGGAGAGAATCATGCAAGAGACCCTCGAAGAATATCACACCTCCATCAGCATTGGCGGCAGGCTGGTCTGCAACCTTCGTTTCGCAGACGATATCGACCTCATGGGGGCAGCAACACCGAGCTCCAGGATCTTACAAACAGACTTGTCACAAGAGCAAGTGCCTACGGCATGGAGGTCAGCACAGAGAAGTCAAAGGTCATGGTCAACAGCACGACTAACACCAGTGCCAACATAACCATGAATGGTGAGCCCGTGGAAGAAGTGACCAGCTTCAGGTACTTGGGAGCAACCCTGTCCAAAGATGGCACCTGCACAGCAGAAATCCGAATCAGGATCAACTCCGCATCAGCAGCGATGGCCAGACTGAACAGAGTGTGGAAGAGCAACATCAAATTCCACACAAAATTCCGGCTCTACAAGTCACTAGTAGTCTCCATCCTGTTATATGGTTGCGAGACATGGACACTGATGGCCGAAACAGAAGAAGAATCCAGGCGTTTGAGACCAGGTGCCTGAGGAAACTACTCCACATCTCCTACAAAGAACACAAGACCAATGATTATTTGCGGGAACTGGTCACTAACCTAGTTGGGCCCCACGAACCACTTCTGGCAACCGTCAAACGACGGAAGATGGCATGGCTTGGCCACGTCATTCGTCACAACACCCTCTCCACAACCATCCTTCAAGGTACCGTTGAAGGAGGGCGCAGACGAGGACGGCAGAGAAAGAGCTGGTCCAAAAATATAAAGGACTGGACCAAAATGACCATGCCAGATCTCCTCACGACAGCTACCAACAGAAGAGCCTGGAGAGAAACGGCGGCTGCCTCATCACGTCCCCCCAACGACCCCAGCTGTCAGGGGAATGACTGACTGACTGATTGCCGAATCTCTCTCTCTCTCTCTCTCTCTCTCTCTCTCTCTCTCTCTCTCTCTCTCTCTCTCTCTCCCTCCCTCCCTCTCGGTCTCTCTCTCTGAAATGATGTGCTATGTAATGTTCATTGCAATAATTATTGAAATTTTGTACATTCGCTTTGATAGAATTATGATCCTTTGAATGTGTTAGTTATTTTGATTTGTGTGTGCATTTTCTTCATAATGTTTCAATATGTGATTTTGTTTGTTTGTTTGTTCTTCATTATTATGATTATTTTTGTGAGAGCAGGATGAAAAAATCTGTAAAGCTTATTCTTAACCCTCAATAAAGATAATTTTGACTTGACTTGACACACATGCGCGCGCGAGCACACAAACATTCACACACACACACACACACACACACACACACACACACACACACACACACACACACACACACACATTCTCTCTTCTCTCTCTCTGTCTTTGTCTCTGTCTCTCTCTGTCTCTCTCTGTCTCTGTCTCTCTGTGACGGACTGTTTTCCGTCCAGTCACAAATTTTCGTGCAACCGTGCTAACCGGAAGGTAGTCGTCCAGAAGCCGGTTGAAAAGTTTACCTGACTGCTGCTCACCTGCGCTCTGTTTAAGCCGGGTGAGCTGAAACGGCTAGGCAGTCTCTGCAGTGATTCCGGCAACGCAACTACCCAGAAGCCGAAGAGGGACTCCCATCTGTTTTTGGTGGCAGTCAGGTATTTATCATTCAATATTTATTTATTAGCAAAACAAAGCTGTACTTATGTTTAGGAGCGACTGAAACTTCCTCAGCGCACTGTGGTTTTGTTTAGAAAAGAAAAGTATTTGTTGTGTTCTGTTATCCTATGACTTGATAGGGTAGCAAAACGAAATTATTTCGGAAAACATGAATAGATGAAGTGAGTGTTAAAGGAAGTGGTCTTCAGGAAAAAAAAGATTTTGTTTATTCTGTGACTTAACTAGTTATGAACTTCATGACGAAAAAAAAGGTGATTATTCCAATGTGGTTGAGCTAGGCTTTGCGAGAAGAGGGAGAGTTTTGATGCTATGGATAATAAGCTCCCAAAGTGAGCGACATAGACTATCAATAGAAAGAAACTCGTGGAGAGCGTGGCAGCAGAGAGTCCTCAGAAGAGAAGCCCCCTTCAAGTAAGTGTTTCGGCCCTTATCTCCTGACACTCTAGGGGGGTTGGGCCACACCCGGTTCATGACCCCGGTGTCCCTCTGCTGCCCCTTTTTTTCCCATGTTGGGACGAGCCATGGCTAGGATTCGAACCCATGACCCTCTGGACATGCCCATTTTCCACTTAATGACTCGCACTCTAACCACTGAGCCACTGGGGCACCTGATACTTGTAGGGAAATTTAAGCCTTATGAAGTTCATTTTTGTCCCTCCTTGACCAGATTCAGCTTGAACACCTCTCTGCCGCTTCTGCCATTGCTTTCAGGGCTCTGGTTTTTTCCCTCCCTGCAACTGAGAGCTGTTTCATGAGGCTGCATGCAGACGTTCCTACAAACCCCCTAGCTCCAATTTCTGCAGTGAGGACTTTGACCTGATAGCCTTCTCTCCTCAGGCTGTTTGCCAGATCAGCATACTTTTCAGTCTTGTAGATTTGAGCTGCCTCCATTCTGTTCTATATGCTGGTTTTGATTTTTGATGTGGATGAGTATTTAACTCACTCTTGATATGAATATTGAATAGTTGTGTGTTGGTAAACAAGAGTGTGTGGAAATCTTTCCCTTACATATATTGAAGTAGATGAATCTTTTGAAAGAAGAAACCTTCTAAAATCTGGTGATTATATGAAACGAAATGAACATATTTGTCGTAACGAAAGACATTTATAGTTTGATGAAAAGTAATCATTAATTGTGTGTAATGAATTGTATTCATGGTTTATTGAAGAGGGTCTAGCTGGGAATCCTTTCCTCAGTTTGGAAAACTAGATTCTGAAAAGGTTATATTGAAATCCTTTCCTGTGTAGTGTTGTGATTCCGGAAAAGGGAATGTTGTAGTGTTATGATTCCGGAAAAGGGAATGTTGTAGTGTTGAAGAAAGAATATGCTGATGTTTGACCCAAGTTCTAGTGGAATGTGATGTGGCTAATGAATATGAATGTAGTCGTGATTGTAATGAATAGTAGCCATGATAATCAAGGTAGTTAATCAGTTTCTCCCAGGTAGAAGTGTACCCTGGTCTGAAGGGGACTGGCTGCCACTTTCTGAGGGTCGGGGCCGTAGCTGAGTTCTACCCCCTTGTTCTCCGCCTTGTGTCGGCGTGGAGAGGCCGGCCTGAGTGCCGACAACTACCCTACCTGCCACTGCGCCCAGGACCAACTACCTGCTGAGCCAGTTGGGCCGGAGACGCTGCTGATGCCAAGCCAGAGCGCTGCTCCCGAGATTTGATCCAGCGACCTGTTGGCTAGGCCGTTGCTGCGTTGTGTTTTGTGTGTGAGCTACAGCTCCTGTGTGAGACTGTCGCCTTGTCGTCGGCAGAGACGCCGTGAGTGTGGTAGTGATTTTGAGCCACAGCTCTGTGAAGTTCTATTAGTCCTGTGTCTGACTTGACTATGTAGACGTCGTCTTCGTCGTCTTCATCGTCTTCGTCGTCTTCGTCGTCTTCGTCGTCTTCAGCATTCTCCTCGTCATCGTTGGAACCCTGCACCGTACAGAGAACTATGTTGGACCGGACGTGGCCAGCACCAGCAGTGCTAGTAGATAGCCAATTATATATAGTTCTGTGTGTACGCCTTATGGTTGGCGTGCCGACCTATCGATGAACTTATATTTATTATACATGTTTGTCTGATGGCTCGGGCAGCATAAAAACAAAAAAAAGTGTTGTTCTGTTGCCTGGCTGTCAATGTTCGGGTTAGTGGGTGTGTGTATGTGAATTGGAGAAGTCGTGCATGCATCTATAATTTCTGTGTGAGAGTCAGACAGCCAGACACACGCACACGACCCATTCCATCCGTAACACTCTCTGTCTCTGTCTCTCTCTCTGTCTCTGGGTACATCGATATATGAACATCTTTTCTTCCGCTGAAGCATGTGTGTGTGTGTGTGTGTGTGTGTGTGTGTGTGTGTGTGTGTGTGTGTGTGAGTGCGTGCGTGTGTAAAAGATAGAGAGAGAGAGAGAGAGGGGGGAGGGAGCAACCTTATTACTTCCACATTAATTTCATTGCCACAAAGCTAGCTGAGTCCCTGGAAATGCTGTGATGTGGGTGAGTCAGATCAGCTCATGTCTGGAACTTTGTTTTTCCGATTCTGGCGGCTTTGATGTGAGGTGACTGCTAACAATGGCCCCGTGATGTGCGTTAACTGATGGGAGACAGACAGCTATCACTTATTAATCTAAAGGGTGTCTGTATTCACTGTTTCTGGGCTGATTAGTGTTGATTCATGATGGTGGGGATTATAGGCGTGGTCCCTTTAGCACTGGTCGAGGAGAAACAAGTCATTGTAGCGTTTCGCTGTACACAGACACATAGAGAACGAACCCCGTCCTATAGGATATGACATTCTACGGGATGAAGGCACCAGCGTGATTGTGCATTTGTCTCTGTCGGTGTGCTTGTGTGCCTGTCTGAATGTCTGTCTGTCTGCCTGTCTGCCTGTCTGTCTGTCAGTCTGTCTCTCTGTCTCACTCTCTTGGTGAGAAGGGGGATAAAAATGAGGATGTAAATGACCCAATCACAGAGGAATTCCATTAAGTAACACAGCAAGCAAACTGTACGGTTCCATAATCAATAAAAGTCTAGCGGCGGCGGCGGCGGCGGCGGCGGCGGCGGCGGCGGCGGCGGCGGCGGCGGCGGCGGCGGCAGCAGCAGCAGCAGCAGCAACAGCAGCCGCAGTTGTAGTAGCAGTAGTAGTGGTGGTGGTGGTAGTAGTCGTGGCTGTAATCATACCTGCAGCAGCAGCAGTAGTAGTAGCACTAGTAGTATGGTGGTGGTGTGGTAGTGATTGTGGTGGTGTGGTGGTGGCGGCGGTAGTAGTGGTAGTAGTAGTTGTAGTAGTACTAGTAGTAGTAGTAGTAGTAGTAGTAGTAGGCATAGGAGGAGGAGGAGGAGGAGGAGTTGTAGCTGCAGCAGCAGCAGTAGTAGTAGTAGTATAGTGGTGGTGATTGTAGTGAGCTAGTGGTGGTGGTAGTGGTAGTAGTAGTAGTAATAGCAGTAGCAGTAAGAGCAGCAGCAGCAGCAGCAGTAGTAGTAGTAGTAGTGGTGGTAGTAGTAGTAGTAGTAGTAATGATAGTGGTAGTAGGTTGAGGAGGAGGAGGAAAAGGAGGAAGAGGAAGAGGAGGAGGGGGGTGGATGGAGGGTTGAGTGAACTGGATCCACACTTTATTCTGTCGACCCTTAACATTTCCTTTCTATTCTGTCGACCCTTAACATTTCCTTTCTATTCTGTCGACCCTTCACATTTCCTTTCTATTCTGTCGACCCTTAACATTTCCTTTCTATTCTGTCGACCCTTCACATTTCCTTTCTATTCTGTCGACCCTTCACATTTCCTTTCTATTCTGTCGACCCTTAACATTTTCCTTTCTATTCTGTCGACCCTTCACATTTCCTTTCTATTCTGTCGACCCTTCACATTTCCTTTCTATTCTGTCGACCCTTAACATTTTCTGTCTATTCTGTCGACCTTCACATTTCCTTTCTATTCTGTCGACCCTTAACATTCCTTTCTAATTCGTCGACCCTTCACATTTCTTTCTCGATTGCAATGAAAGGTAGAACAGAAAACGATTGAAATGAAAGGTAGAACAGAAAAGGATTGCAATGAAAGGTAGAACAGAAAAGGATTGAAGTGAAAGGTAGAACAGAAAAGGATTGAAATGAAAGGTAGAACAGAAAACGATTGAAGTGAAAGGTAGAACAGAAAAGGATTGAAATGAAAGGTAGAACAGAAAACGATTGAAATGAAAGGTAGAACAGAAAAGGATTGAAGTGAAAGGTAGAACAGAAAAGGATTGCAATGAAAGGTAGAACAGAAAAGGATTGAAGTGAAAGGTAGAACAGAAAAGGATTGCAAATGAAAGGTAGAACAGAAAAGGATTGAAGTGAAAGGTAGAACAGAAAAGGATTGAAGTGAAAGGTAGAACAGAAAAGGATTGAAATGAAAGGTAGAACAGAAAAGGATTGAAGTGAAAGGTAGAACAGAAAAGGATTGAAGTGAAAGGTAGAACAGAAAAGGATTGAAGTGAAAGGTAGAACAGAAAAGGATTGAAGTGAAAGGTAGAACAGAAAAGGATTGAAGTGAAAGGTAGAACAGAAAAGGATTGAAATGAAAGGTAGAACAGAAAAGGATTGCAATGAAAGGTAGAACAGAAAAGGATTGAAGTGAAAGTAGAACAGAAAAGGATTGAAATGAAAGGTAGAACAGAAAACGATTGAAGTGAAAGGTAGAACAGAAAAGGATTGAAATGAAAGGTAGAACAGAAAACGATTGAAATGAAAGGTAGAACAGAAAAGGATTGAAGTGAAAGGTAGAACAGAAAAGGATTGAATGAAAGGTAGAACAGAAAAGGATTGAAGTGAAAGGTAGAACAGAAAAGGATTGAATGAAAGGTAACGAAAGTTGAATAAATAGACAGAAAAGGATTGAAAGTGAAAGGTAGAACAGAAAAGGATTGAAGTGAAAGGTAGAACAGAAAAGGATTGAATGAAAGGTAGAACAGAAAAGGATTGAAGTGAAAGGTAGAACAGAAAAGGATTGAAGTGAAAGGATTGAAAGAAAAAGGATTGAAGTGAAAGGTAGAACAGAAAAGGATTGAAGTGAAAGGTAGAACAGAAAAGGATTGAAGTGAAAGGTAGAACAGAAAAGGATTGAAGTGAAAGGTAGAACAGAAAAGGATTGAAGTGAAAGGTATAGAACAGAAAAGGATTGAAATGAAAGGTAGAACAGAAAAGGATTGAAGTGAAAGGTTAGAACAGAAAAGGATTGAAATGAAAGGTAGAACAGAAAAGGATTGAAATGAAAGGTAGAACAGAAAAGGATTGAAATGAAAGGTAGAACAGAAAAGGATTGAAATGAAAGGTTAGAAACAGAAAGAAGGATTGAAATGAAAGGTAGAACAGAAAACGATCTTTGTTCGCCGTCTTGTATTCTACGACCCATCGAACCCTGAAAGGGGAGTTAACTTTTATTGTAATCTCCAGTAGCTTCCCTTCGTTGTGTCTGCATCCCTTTTGCCTCCTCTACCCCCCCCTCCCCCCCCCCCCCCTTAAGAGAGAGAGAGAGAGAGAGAGAGAGAGAGAGAGAGAGGAGAGAGAGACAGAGACAGAGAGAGACAAGACAAAGACAAGACAAAATTCTTTATTAACGAGGATAATAGATAAGCACTGATGTGCTTTTTTTTACATCCAGTCCTCGCCCTGAGTAGGGTCAACAATGTAAAATAAAATGAGGCCATAGAAGAAGCATGTAAAAGTGGCTAGAACAAAAATTAGACACGGAATTATTTAAAAAAATAAATGTAAATGAGAGAGAGAAAGGGGGGGGGGGGGGTGACGACAGAGACGCAGGAGCGAAAGGAGTGCAGGGAAGGGCGTGACAGAGAGAGAGAGAGAGAGAGAGAGAGAGAGAGAGAGAGAGGAGAGAGAGAGAGAGAGAGAGAGAGAGAGAGGGGGGGGGGAGACGGAGAGGGAGAAAGAAGCGAGATTGGGGTGCGGGAAAGAACATGTTTAGAATAGTCTGACACTCAAAAGATACCAAGGAGTTGCAAGACAATCGATTTTTAAGCACCAGGAAGGAAAACACACACACACACACACACACACACACACACACACACACACACACACACACACACACACACATACACACACACACACACACACACACACACACACACACACACACACATGGAGAAAAAAAAATGCATAATGATAGCCCAGTCACCACGGGTACAAGGGGGAGGGGGGTGTCATATAGATAATAAATCAAGTCATTCCAGCAGAACCGTGAGAGAGAGAGAGAGAGAGAGAGAGAGAGAGAGAGAGAGAGAGAGAGAGAGAGAGGAGAGACAGACAGAAAGACAGACAGACAGACAGAGACAGAGACAGAGAGTCACATAAGAATACAAGCATTACGACATAGTGACGAGAGGGCAAGAGGTAGTAGGAAAACACACACACACACACACACACACACACACACACACACACACACACACCACACACACACACACACACATACACGCGCGCATACTCACATAAGACATACTTATTAAACAGAGTAGCATGTGCATTTCAAGTACAAAACGCTTTCATAATAATCAGGTTCACACATAAGGTAAAGAGGGTGGTAGTGGTTGGTGGTGGATTTATGGCGGAGTATGCGAGTATTTGCACATAAGATGGATGAAATAATGGTGTTTGAAGGTTGATGTGCATTGGTGTTGCTTGGCTGACTCAGGGAGCGAGTTCCATTGACAGGAGCCTGAATATGTTTAAACTGGATTTGAGTAAGTCAATTCTAGGAACAGGGACATGTAGTTTGGGTAGAGTCCTTGAGGAATTAATTGAGAATCTGCGAACTAATGTTGAGGGTGCCTTCCCAGACATAATTCTGTGCATTATGATCCCTTTGTTGTATTCTAATCTCAGACTTAAGGGGATAATTTGAACCTTTTTATAGTCTGAGTCTAGGAGACTACTGTTTTTTAGGAGGACTAATTTGAGTGCTCGCTTGTGTAGGCTTAGCAATGGTTTGAGGGTAATAGCGCTAGCAGAGTCCCATAGAGTAGACCCATAGTCTATGTATGATTGAATATGAGATTGAAAAAAGAGCTTGCGTGAATGCAGGTCGAGGAAGCGTTTAATTTTGGAGAGTTGATAGACTTTCTGAGATACTTTTTTGCACAGTGAGGTTATGTGAGCTTGCCAGCTAATATTGTTATCAATTGTTAATCCTAGCACTTTGAAGTATGTAACCTGTTCAACGGGTTCATCTTTAAGATGCACTGGAGGAAATTTAATAGTGAGATTTTGTCTTTTTTGTCTGGTTGTGATAAGCATGGATTTAGTTTTTTGAGGGTGAAGCGACATGTGATTAAGTTCAGTCCATTTCACGAGATCATTCGCACTTTCTTGTAAAGTTTGTGTAAGAACAGTACACAGAATGATTTGTGTGGATTGTTGTGTCATCAGCAAAAAGTTCACAGGTGGATGTGATATGTAGAGGTAGATCATTGATGTAAATTGTGAACAATAAGGGACCCAAGATAGAGCCTTGTGGGACGCCATAGGAAAGTGTTTGAAATGAAGAGAAAGTTGTATTAATTTTCACACGTTGTTGCCTATTTGTGAGATATGAGTGAAAAAGCGTAAGAGTTCTTGTGGATAAGCCATACAATGTTAATTTTCTAAGAAGAAGGTTATGGTCAGTCACATCAAATGCTTTTTTGAAATCAATAAATAGGACACCACACTATCTATTGTTGTTAATGCTATTTAGCCAGTCATCAACCAGGGTTGATTAGGGCTGTGTGGCATGAATGCTTGTGTCGGAACCCGGACTGTCTTGGATGAAGCAAGTGGTATGTATTAAGGTGGTGTAATGTGTGTTTATGTGTTTTCCAAAGGTTTGGAAATAGTGGAAATGATTGAGATTGGTCTGTAGTTTGCAGGGTCTGAGCTGTCACCTGCTTTGTAGATAGGAATGACTTTTGCTTTTTTGAAACTATTGGGAAAATGATTTTTGTCGATACATAGATTGAAGACGTATGTTAACGTATCTGTAATTGCTGGAGCTGATAATTTGAGAATTTTGCCGTCTAGGCCATCCACCCCGCAGGTACTTGAGAGAGAGAGAGAAGAGAGAGAGAGAGAGAGAGAGAGAGAGAGAGAGAGAGAGAGAGAGAGAGAGAGAGAGAGAGAGAGTCTTCCCACACACACACAAAAAAAAAAAAAAAAAACAGAAAAAAGAAAACGTTCACCTGGGAAAATGTGCAAAACATGCTGGAAGTATTTGACTGAAGTTATATGTGCACACATAAGAAGTGAATGTTGTGAATAACAGAGTGTCAGCTTTAACAGGCGCCACACATCAAAAGGAACAAAGAACAAGTTCCACGCAGCCTACCACTGTAGTTTTTCCAATTTACGTTAACCACAGTTATTTTTCTTCCAAATAGTATCAGCATTTCCATAATCACAAGGTCATAGGAACGCCGTGATAAACAAAAAACAAACACAAAACAAACAAACAAAACAAAACAAAAACAAAACAAAACAAAACAAAACAAAACGCGTTGTTGCAATCTGAGTGTTCATCACAGGTATTTTTGTAGACTTTGGGGAAGGTTTGGCGGTGCCCACCCACTCACCATATGTTTTCGGGCTTGCATGCCAGGTATTTTTTTCCCCTTTTTCCATAACCCACCGAACACTGACATCGATCCCATCATTCACACATGGACAGAGTTCAGCTGCTGGCAGGTCTGGGTACATGATGACTTGAGAGGTGGCAACAATGCTGCTCCACTTCACCAACCGGGCTCTGAACCTGCCACTTGCAGTTTGAAAAGCAAGTGGTCTTACCACTCGACCGTCGCGAATGTCAGGTCATCAAACGTATACAAGCGGATACATTCATAAAATCGAGCGTGTTGTTACAAACACTGTACAAATCCTTGCAAAGACAATAGGCAGGTTCTTTTTATTTTTCTCTGGAGTACCTAGACTTACTGTTGTTCAATATTTCTTTGAAACAACTCACGGGCTTTTCAGCCGGGAGTGATTTATGTGGCTGGGAAATCAATAACGTTTACTTCACTTCAGTCTCTGAGTGTAAGAATCTTTCGAGATCGTACGCTGCTAAAACTCTCTCCCAGTCCATATGATACTTTACACATTGCGTTTATACAGATTGTATCCTTTTGCAGCTGTCTCTTTGATGTCGTCGAAGAGCATCTGTTCCGTCTGTCGTCCAAATGTGTTATTGTTCTGTCAATGGTTGATATCTTTCACTGTTCTGTCTATTGTTGGTGCGTGTCTTTGTTCTGCTGATTGTTAATGTGTGTTTCTGTTCTGTTTATTGTTGATGACAATCTTTGTTTGTCTATTATTCAGACGTACTTGTTCCATTTATTGTACATATATGTTAATGAGGTCTGTTATTGATGTGTGTTGACTCTGTCCATTGTTTGCAGGTGCACCCCCCACCCCCCCCACCCCCCAATCCTCTATGATTCTCATCCCCCGC
>CM065715.1:2122428-2169928 GCA_033310375.1 Conus canariensis
GGTGTTGGTGCGGCCTACGATGCCGTAACGACGTAGTTTGTGGACAAGTAGGGTATGGCTAACTTTGTCGAAAGCCTTTGAGAAGTCAAGGACGATAGTGTCCTCCTGGTTTCCCTTCTCAATCTCTCTGGTCGCTTCGTCCACATAGCCTAGGAGTTGAGTTTCACATGACCGTCCGCGTCGAAAGCCGTGCTGCTCTGGACAGAGAATCTCACTGTTCTCAAAATGAGACATGATATGTTCCATCAGCTTGCAGGCTATGCAGGTGAGGGAGATGAGACGGTGGTTGGTTGCGTTGTATCTTTCTCCCTTTTTGAAGACAGGTGTGATGTTGGCATATTTCCAGTCCTGTGGTAGGGTACCGGAGAAGTATGAGATGCGGTAGAGTAGGGTGAGGGCTGGAGTGATCTCCTCTGCAACCATCTTCAAAAGTCTGGGAGTAAAGCCATCTGGGCCACAGGCTTTATTGGGGTCAAGGTTGAGCAGAAGTTTCTTCACGCCGTCTTCTGTGATGTTGATGTCGTCGCATGCTGGATATTCTGGAAGTTTTGGTCCAGGGGGGCACCGCTGTTCAAACTCTTCAGCTGTGATGGTGTCTTTTGGGCTGAATACAGAGTGGAGCTGGGTGTTCAAGATCTGTGCTTGCTCCTTGGGGTCGGAGACAAGTTTCCCGGTTTCTTTAAGTGGAGAGACGCCCACTCCTTCTGTCCTTCTTGCTTTAATGAAGCTCCAGAACTTCTTCTTAGAGATGGTCTGGTTTTCTCCTTCGTCAGAGATCAGGCCTTTTACGTGTCTCCAGTAGGCACGACGTAGGCGTTTCTGGATAAGACGATTGAGTGCCTTGAATTCATGTCGGAAGGCTTCATCTCCGTTTTTCTTCATGCGCTTGTGGATCCTGTCTCGTTTACGTATGAGTTTCTTGGTCTCACAGTCAACCCAGGGGAGGCTTGGTTTGGGTCTGGTTTGCTTATGGGGGACGTGAACTGAGAGGGCTTGGCTCAGGCCAATGCGGATTTCAGACCATACTTCCTCAACATTGCTCTTCTCGTCAAAGGTGATCATGATGTGATCGCTCATCTTCTGTGCTGCTTCTTTTAGTGGCTCCTTACATCCTCAGTGTAGGTGGGAACGAGTCGCTGGGGTTGGCATTTCTTTGGGGCATGGATTCTGCAACTCCATGTACACTGTGTCATGGTCAGCAATACTAGGGAGTGTTTCAGTTCGTGGGACAAGGTTGGGGTGGTTTGTGAGGAACAGGTCCAGGGTATTATTTCCTTTTTTTGGCTCAGTTACCATCTGCTCCCAGCCTACATCAATGATGACGTCCATAAACTGTCGGTGGATGTCTGGTTTGAGGCATCCCTTCTTTAGCGTCTTGGTGGGCCAGTGCCAGCCTGGTAAGTTAAAGTCGCCACCGGCAACGATGATGGCATTCCTGTACGAGTGGGAAGCAAGGCGGGCAGATTTTTCAAAGGCATTCATACTCTCAGTGTACTCTGTGTGGGGGTGGTAGAAGCAGCAGACTCTGTGTGGGGGTGGTAGAAGCAGCAGACTAGCAGTGTGCGCCGTCCTTTCATCTTGATCTTCACCCAAAGGTTTTCTTAACCCGCGGCGAGTTCGGGCATCTCATGGGAGGTCAGGTCTTCTGAGACAAGGTTAAAATCACCTCCCCCATTCTCTTTATCCCATTCGCCTGGTGGCCTGTCTCTGCGATAGATGGTGAAGCCCCTGGGGAAGATTTCTGCGTTGAACTGGGACTGGGTCAGCCATGATTTTTCTGTGCCGACAATGATGTCTGGTCTTGTGGCTTGGACAAGATTGCTGAACTCGGCTACCTTACCAACGATAGAGTTGCAGTTCACATTCAGGAAGCGGAGGGGTCGTCTGCTGTGTTTGTCTTGCTTACTTGCTCTAAAGGGTGTGGAAGTACGGAGTGGTTTGAAGGGGCTGTTTATGTTGGAGCAATTGGATGAGTCAGATGTTTCACTAAGATGTGTGGTCCTACACCATGCAAGTCAAAGGCAATGGTACTATAGTTAGCACTGGCGCAAACAACGCAGTGCCAAGTGACATCGCTTCTGCCAAGGAGGTCGTAGGATCCACTGCCGATATGCTGGCATTCTGCGTGGAACCACTGTCCACAAGACTCACACTCAACACCTAGTTGGTCCCAGGTAACAGTTCGGTCACAAGCACCACACGGGTAGCGTGAGTCCGTGTCTTCATTTGAGGGGTCATGGGGTTGCAAGCCATTTGGTGGAACTGTGACTTGCCCACGGTTTGAAGTGAAAGACATAACAAGGAGGGTGAGTACAGTGTACTTAGAGAGTTTTCTTGAAGTCAACATAGAGGTATATTGGCCAGTGGGGAATATGGGGTTTTCAGGGCAGTGCTGTGAGCACGGACTCCGCCATGTTTGTTTACATTCAGAACAGGGTCGTGGATATAGCCGGTTTGATGATTTTCCTTGATAGTCAGGTAAGGAGATGATATAAATTGCTTACCTTACTGCAGCAAGGGAAAGAGTCTCTGGTGAAAAAAAAAAAATGGTTTTGAATTTGAGAAAAAGATTAAATTTCACTACAAACAGAAGAGCTCACGAAAATGAGCTGCATCCTCGCGCATGCACAATTTCCCCCGATGATACTGCTAACAACTCTTGTGAAGGTAAAGGTAATAAAAGTATGATACAGGAATATATTTAGAAAATACATTTTTATAATAATCCTAATAAATTAATTTTGAAAAAAACAAACAAACATAAATTCTAAAAAAGAAAAAAACAGAAATAGATATGATAATAATAATTAAAAAAAAGAAAAAATAATAAGATAATAGTATAAATAAACAGAAATAATAATTTTAAAAAATCAACAATTTTCATAATAGTTCTGATTCTAAATGTATTAATACTAATACTATAGGGATTAAAAACACACACACACACACACACACACACACACACACACACACACACACACAAGGGGAGGGGGGAGAGGGGAGGACAGGAAGAACAGAAAGGAGCTAGAAGGTATGAATTATGGGAAGGAGGGAATCTAATAGGTATTTTAATAATTATATGTATATTAATGATAGTAGCGAATATAACATTAGTAATAGTTATGAAGTTGTAACAAAAGGTAAACTGATTAAATAAATAAATAAATAAATAAAATGAAATAAAAAATACAAATAAATATGTGTGTGTGTGTGTGTGTGTGTGTGTGTGTGTGTGTGTGTGTGTGTGCGTGCCGTGCGTGTGGCGCGCGGTGTTGTGATGTGTGTGTGGTGTGTGTGTGTGTGTGTGTGTGTGTGTGTGTGTGTGTGTGTGGTGTGTGTTTCCACATAGTTACAAACATTTACACAAGATATGAAGAGGAAAGAGGGAAGATGGAACAGAAGCTCTTGTAGAGGAAATAGTATGTGAAATTAAAAGAAAACCAAATGAAGAAAATGGAGTGGGCAAGTATCTGAATAAAGAATAGATTGATGTGAGAAATAGAGAGAGTGTAGTGAGAACGGAGAAGCCACCAGGTACTTTCCCCTGCTCCAAACCCAACTGCAAAATCTGCTCTCTCACCAAACCAGAACCATCCTATGTGGCCCCAATGGCTCATTCACCATTAAACGCACTTTCTCCGGCCAGAACCACAACATTGTGTATGCCATCCACTGCCACCTGTGTGGTAAGATCTATGTAGGTGAGACATCTCGCACACTTAAGAGACAATCTCTGAACACTTGGATGACATCCGCCACCATCGGCCCAAACCAGTCGCTGTACACTTCAACCACGCCTAACACAACACCAACCATGTCAAAGTCCTGGCACTTTGACAATCAAAGAGTGACAACTTGGAACGCCTTATGCAGGAATCTCATCTTATTGCCAAACTGGGCACCTTCATCCTCATGGCATCAACATCCAAAAGTAGTATGCACCATTCCACCTCTGCAGCTCCAGCCTGCAATATCCCCCACATACACACACGCACACAACCATGCCTCCCACTGTTTACCTCAGAGATAAGTTACAGCTATCATCCCTTTTCCTTTTCTTACACTCTCTGAGTCTCTCCACTTGCTATATCAATCTACTTACTCTCCCACCCTCCCCCTCCCCTAGTAATGATGGGTGTAGTGGTGTTGGTGAGGATGGCAGCACACACACACACACACACACACACACACACACACACACACACACACACACACACACACACACACACACACATACACACTAAATAGAATGCTAGCTCCTTTATCGTTGATCGTTTCCATCCCTTTCCGAGCACTGCTGTTTTTGCCAGTGTTACTACTATCATTATTATCAACATTCAACAGTACTGTCTGCTGTTGTTCATTGAGCATTTTAGCTCCTTTCCACCTAATATTATCTTTACCAATATCACTTAAAACCATTATTACTGTATCACTATCATCATATTGTTATTACCATTACTGTTATCATCATCACCATCATTACAACAATACTGATGTCATTGTTATTATTACCATCGTTATCATTTTTACCATTATACTTATAATCATTATGTCCTATTTTCACTAATCCCATTGCCAGCATTAACTGTAGAATTAAAATAGTAGTAATACTTAGATATAATAACTTATTTAATAAAGAGAGAGAGAGAGAGAGAGAGAGAGAGAGAGAGAGAGAGATTTTGTATAGGTGTGAATATGCTGCCCCTCCCCTCCCCCAGTTAGAATGTAACCCATCCCCTTCTTCAATCCACCCTCATAGCATCAACACCGTAAAGTAACACGTTCCTACCCACCACTGCAATTTCAGTCCATAATATCCTCCAACAACCTACATACTACCATATCTCCCACTATTTACCTCACACATAATTTACAGCTATCTTACTTCCCCTTCTCGCTACACTCTCTCTATTTCTCACATCAGTCTATTGTTTATTCAGATACTTGTCCACTCCATTTTCTTCATTTGGTTTTCTTTTAATCTCACAAACTATATCCGTCTTGAAAACATGTTCAACTGGAACAATAGTAAGGAATTTAACATCAATACCAGCAGGGTGGTTGAGATTGTTAATATGAGCTGCAATTTTACATTTAGAATTTTTTCTCAATTTAACATCACCTAACATCACCTTCATGGTTAGCCCATCTACGTTTAAGCTTAACTGTGGACCCATTATATGAAAATTTGTGATAGCTACAGCTAATCCAGTTTATGACATTAGGGGTGTCACAATTTATATATGAACGAAAGTGTCATTTCCGTTTATCCCAGAAGGAAACAAAAGTAACTATGTCTTTTGAATGTGCGCAGTTGTCACATTTTTTGGTGTGCATCTGTGAAACCCTGTTTGCTTTTATACAAGACCTGAATGTTCCTCTTAACCCATTTCGTCCAATGCACGCTTCATGCGTGCATTCACATCAATCAAGTAACTTTGTGACGGACCATATTTCGTTCGGTCCCAAATTTTGGGGACATATTTGACTGGAACAGGGAAACCTGTTGTCACAGAGTGGAGTGAGGGGTGCTTGTAAATGGATCTGTTAAATCTGCCTCTTGTATGTCTGAAGGCATGCAAGTTTTTTGTTATTTCATTAATTCTTTCTTTTAACTCACTCACAACACCCTACAACATAACAACACGAACAGGAATTTAGCAAGGAGTGTACATTTAATAAACAAAGAGATGAAAATGATTTTTATAGCACATGAACAATTTCAACATGTACTTGTAAATTAATTCGATTATATCAACATGTGTGTACACTCACACTTCCTGTAAGGCTGGAAAAGAATTCACAGCATCACTCATGACACAATACAATAATCAAGGGGGAAAGAATTCATAGCATCACTCATGACACAATAAAATCATCAAGGGGAAAAGAATCCATAGCATCACTCAGGACACAATACAATAAATAAGGGGAAAAAGAATTCATAGCATCACTCATGACATGATACAGTAAAAACGCCAACAAAAAACAAGGATTTCTAACTTCCTCAAAGAAAATTATCATTCGAGTCTCTCGCGATATGAACTGAATCCTGCTGGAATTCACCTCGCTGGTCAGGTGTGTTTCTGTCCAAGCTGGGGTAGACTTGCACACACACAATAAAAGAAATCACTTTGACCTCAATTCGGATGCGTTGGAAGCAGTCCACACAATACCACCACCTTCTGAGACTGGGCACAGAAGGCGAAAGGTGGTCCCATACCTGCGACTGGGCACAGGGGGAAGTAAGTCAAACAGTTGAGCACCTTTCAGCTGTCCGAAGAGGAGACGCTCAGGAGACACGGCTGCTCAGAAGGTAGGCAGGCCTACTGGCTGTCAGAGACGAAGGCCACTGGGGAAGAAAAAGGCAAGTCCTGGCCTCCAAGAAGGCTGCCACACCACAAGAGGGGGAAGAAGGACCACTCAGGCACTCCCACCAGAGCACACAGCCAGCCAGACCAGCACCCCAGATGAAAAATCCCTACAAAGTAAACCGCATTATCAATAATCTACCAACTATTCAACATCAAGAGTATTGATAGATTAGGACGAGCAGAATCAAAACGACCAAAACCGCAGAACGTGGCAAAAACACACAAACGAGCATACTGAACTGAGCTCAAAAGGACATTTAACTGGGTGGCTACAAGCGAGGATTATCGAGCACTACCCGACCAACAAGTGGGGACAGAGAGTGTATGGAGCAGATGTGACTGACTCCAAAGCTATACTCGATCTGTGCAAATCTACCTGTCGAATTTGTCAACGTTCGCCGCTGAGTAGAATTCACCGGCAGAAATGAAAAAAAGAAAATCTCTGGCTATGCACACAACAGATGTGCACAACTCGTCGAGAATCGTGTCTGTGACAACTGTAAAACCAGTTGGCCTGTTTACCTGACTGCGACTCAACTGCGTTTTGTGTCATCAGAATCAGGAGAGCAGCATAGTTGTTCTCCCTTCAGTCTCCAAAGAAGACTAAGCCGAGACGAGGAAGCTATGTCTCCAGATGAGCCCAATCGAGGGAGAAGACTGCGAGGTGTGCTCGTGGTCACTCCCGTTTTCACGGACATCGTCGTGCTCTTCACCCAGCCGCTCCATCTGAGGTGTGGGGTAAAGGGGTCCCCGAGTCCAACCATTGGGAAACTGACTGGCCATCTGGGGTAGTGGGGTGCCAGGCTCATGTACCCAGCCGCATTCCATCTGGATTAATTCCATACCTGGTGTATGAGGTATTATTGTGGAGAGACTGACCGAGGGTCAGTAGCCATCGTGTGTGCACTGCCAGCCGCTATCTCTATCCTGAGGGATGTGGAGAGACTGATCGAGGGTCAGTAGCCATTGTGTGTGCACTGCCAGCTGGGTATGGGACGCAGCACGAGCCCAGACGCTGTCTCTGCTGTCCGTGAGGTCGGCAACGAGCTACGTGTCAAAGGGCTTCAGAGTTCGTCAAGACGACGACTTGTGTTTCTTCTGGTGTGTGGGAGTTCCTGGAAAGACTCCACGAACTAATTCCATGAGTGCCTTCATTTCCATTGAGTCGACGTGTGTCGTTCTGTTGTGTGGGAGCCCCTGGAAGGACTCCATGAACTGCTCCCGTGAGTGACTTCTGACCTGTGTGAGAACTGTGTGACTACGGCCAGATGCGGCCAGGTGCAGACTGTTTGTGTGACACTGCTGTGGGTGTCAGCCTGGCCTGAATGAAACGAAATATGTTATTGTGACAATATCGTTTCTAGTATCATTGTGCGCCCTTCGGGTTGTGGCGTAAACTAGTTATTATACCTGATTGATATTATTATGTTGTTGTTTTGATTTGATGGTTCAGGCAGCAAAAGAAAAAAAAAGTAGAAACTTAACTTGTTGCCTGGCTATCTATTGTCGTGTGCTGTGGGTGTGTGAAGAGAAAAGTCGTACACGCATCCAAACTTCGGTGAAAGTCAGACAGCAAAGTAACACACAGCACACAATCCGTAACAAACATTGATAGCAACATAATGAACTGCATCGGTTTGGGTTTTAAGACATTGCTAATAGAATTGCCTTCCCTTGTTCAAGTGATTTTTTTCATTCCAGGAATGGATTTTCATTGACAGTGGAGTCATTTGTGAGCAACAGCAAAATGATGGCCACAAAATCTGGAGATGAAAGTCAATGATTGTCATTTGTTTTCTGAAGCCATTATTTACTTGAGTAATACATTATTGGATAGTTCAGTGTTAGTGAAGAAACCTGTAAGAAATGATTTTTGTGGCATTGAAAGTTTCCATGCAACTTTGAACAGAAATAAAACATCACCTCCATGCACACTTCAGGTGTGCATGGGAACGAGAGGACTGTGGACTCTCGCTGATCTGACAGGATACATTGTTCAGTTTGAACCATATACTGGTGCTCACATGGGACAGGATACATTGTTCAGTTTGAACCGTATACTGGTGCTCACATGGGACAGAATACATTGTTCAGTTTGAACCATATACTGGTGCTCACATGGGACAGGAAGCATTGTTCAGTTTGAACCATAATACTGGTGCTCACATGGGACAGGATACATTGTTCAGTTTGAACCATATACTGGTGCTCACATGGGACAGAATACATTGTTCAGTTTGAACCATAATACTGGTGCTCACATGGGACAGGATACATTGTTCAGTTTGAACCATATACTGGTGCTCACATGGGACAGGATACATTGTTCAGTTTGATCCATATACTAGTAGTCACATGGGACAGGATACATTGTTCAGTCTGAACCATATACTGGTGGTCACATGGGACAGGATACATTGTTCAGTCTGAACCATATACTGGTGCTCACATGGGACAGGATACATTGTTCAGTTTGAGCCATATACTGGTGCTCACATGGGACAGGATACATTGTTCAGTTTGAACCATATACTGGTGCTCACATGGGACAGGATACATTGTTCAGTTTGAACCATATACTGGTGCTCACATGGGACAGGATACATTGTTCAGTTTGAGCCATAATACTGGTGCTTGCATGGGACAGAATACATTGTTCAGTTTGAACCATAATACAGGTGCTTGCAAGGGACAGAATTGTGGCCATTTGGGTCTTCGAGAGACAGTGGTCATGGATTTGATGTCTGAGCTTCCCAAGAATCTGTACCACTTGACATTTGAATTTTTCTTCTGTCACGGTCACTGCTGACTGAGTTAGCTGCCAATGGATTGGGGGCAGCTGGACCCATCAGGAGAAACAGAGTGGGCAACTGTCCACTTAGGGATGCAGCTCTATTCACAAAAGAACCCAGAGGAACGCTTCACTTCCAACACGACAGGAGCAGTAATGTGCTGACGGTGCCATGGAATGACAACAATGTGGTGACCATGGCATCAAACACTGATCATGTCAGGCCACTTGCCCAAGTTCGACGATGGTCAGCAGCACAACGTCAATTTGTCAACATTCAACAGCCACATCTTGTCAGGAACTACAACACAACAATGAAAGTCGACAGGGCAGACCAGAATATCAACAAGTATTACATTTCCATGCGAACAAAGAAGTGGTGGTGGCCGCCTTTCGCCCATACAGTGGAGATTGCCATGCAGAATGCTTGGTTGTTGTTCAGAACGCCTGATTATGACGCTAAACCTCTTGATCTCCTTTCCTTCTTAAGGCGTGTCATGAAAGTCTACCTGATGCGACATGCTGCCATTGCCTCGCCAAGGAACCCTGCTCAACAAGCCCTTCCTGCTGTCCAAAGAGTGCCAAACGAAGATCGGTTTGATAGTACAGGACATTTTGCAGTTGCTTCACCCACAACAAAGCGTTGCGCACTGTGCCACAAGAACACTCGGAAAATCTGCCTCAAATGCAGAGTTGGTGTGCACAACCAGAGCTTCAATGCCTTCCACGGCATCCAGTAGTGTCCGTTTATTTGAAAGCCACTAAACTGCCCATTTTTGCGACACTGAGTGTGAAGGTGTTGTTGTTGTTGTTGTTGTTGTTGTTGTTGTGTTTTTGTTGTGTGTGTGTGTGTGTGTGTGTGTGTGCGCGCGCGCGCGCGCGCGCGTGCGTGCGTGTGCGTGTGTGTCTGTTGCATGCACGTGTTTTCATGAGACAAATGATAGATTGGCTTAATTGCCTATTGACATTATCATAGTAACAAACGATTATTATACTGGATTTGTCTGCACTGGGACTGAAGTGCTTGTTTTCATTTTGATTTATCTTATTTGTTTACCATGATTTATTGTTTAAAACAACGACAGAGTGTCAATAAATGAAGGAAAGGACGATGTTGAACAAAATCAGTGCTATTTTGTGTACTAACGAATGTTTATCATACTGGATTTGTCTGCACTGGGACTGAAGTGCTTATTTTCATTTTGATTTACCTTATTTGTTTACCAATGATTTATTGTTCAAAAACAGTGAAAGAGTGTCAATAAATAAAAGAGAGGACGTTGTTGAACAAACTCAGTGCTCTTTTGTTTTTTCTTGGTGTGTGTAAAGTGTACATTTTCGTATGAACAGAACATTTTATGGTCTTGTTCCCAGCACGCTTGAAGCGTGCAATGTAAAATCACTTCATATTCCTCATTCCCATTCACGCTTCAGGCGTACGTCTTGTAAAACTCACTCAGAATTTTGTGTGTGTGTGTGTTTTATGCAAATATCCATGCTATTGGACTTATAATGCAAAAACAAACAAACAAACAACAACAACAAAAAAAACATCAAAATTTCAAAAATAATTTTCTTGGGAAGATATGGGCTACTTATAAGAGACTTGTTGGGGACACGTAGGTCATATGTGAACACGCAAGCAGTTTTCTTATTTTGTTTATGAAAGTTTTTCCTCTTTTTCATAAGAGCTTGTTCACGAGGAGATGATTCTCCAAACTTCAAACCATTGTAAGCATTATCTCATTTCAATCCAGACACAACAAGGTATTTTGTTTATTCTTCTATTCTTTTTGCTTCAAGTATTGTGTCACACAAGCATATCATCCTGAGCCTTCTACCCATTCTAATTACCATTCCATTAAATACTGCCGTTGGATGACTGGAACTAGGTGGTAAGTAATTATGGATATTTTGAGAGAAGACGTTCGTTTCTAACTTCCCAGTTTGATTAATACTCACTTTTACATCTACGTATTCCACCGTTTTCCCAGAGCTAACAGCACATTTAATCTTGTCAAGATAAAGAGTTTGAAGGTGTTTCTCAAACACTGGTAAAGCCTTTTCATCAGAGAGAATCACGAAACCATCATCTCTATAGATGTTCCAGCACAGAGCCCTGTCTGCACGATTATTACCATAATTTTGTTCAGTTGACAACAAGGGCACTGTTAAATTCGTAACCAGCTGTTCATCCAGTACTCCCATTAAAAAACATCAACATAGATGCAAGGGCAGGTCCCATCGCAGTGCCATTATTAGGAGATGCTATAACAATTTCACCATTTCCATCCCCGTAATGACTAGTATTATTCAGAGCTATTTGTAACCCTTCAATGATACATTCTTTGGATATTCATAGAGGTGAGGGATGATTTCTGAGCAAACTGTTAACTGCAGGAACTGTCATTTTATTGTCTACACTAGGATAGAGTGCTACAACGTCACAGATCGCTAGAATTGTGGATCTGGGCAAAGGTGTTCCTAATTCATTAGTCCTTTCAATTTTCTGAGGAAACTTTTGTTTGCAGTTTGGAAAGGGAGATAATCTGTCAGATGGCCGATACAAAGTTGGATGAATTTTGCTGAAATTTGGAGTTGGGGTACCTGTACCAGCTATCTGAAGTCTTAGTGGGTACGGTGGTGGTTTATGGGTGTGACGGACCGTATCTCGTCCGGTCCCAAATTTTGGGGACACGTCATACCTCTGGTACATTTGGTAGTAAGATTCCTCAGGAAGTGCTTTTGATCAGCCTGCCAGTGTTGTGTGTTTTCTGTGCAAGAAGACAGGCCATATAGCTGCTAAGTGTCCATGGAAGTCTGGTAGAAACCCTTGTAGCCACCCAGTTAAATGTCCTTTTGTGGTTGGTAACTCTACTGTTGTTGAGAACTCAGCTGACAGTAAACACTCCAGTGCTGCTTGTTCTGTTCTTAATACTCCTTTTGCGTGTCTAGCTGCTGGAGAGTTCACAGGCAAATTACATTTGGAGTCCGTTTCTGTGAATGGCACTTTGAGTTCTGTTCTGCGTGATACAGGTGCTACCATTTGTGGGTTCGCAAATGGTTAATTTCTGACAGTCAGATGTTAGGGACCACAGTGAAGTGTGTTTCTGTTGGTGGCCGTGTGGATGAGTTTCCACTGGCTACAGTTTCAGTCAGCTGTCCTTGTTTTGTGGGCGATTTGACTTGCTGTGTCTTGGATAGCCCTGTCGCAGATCTCATTGTGGGTAATGTACCTGGAGTTTCTGTGAGTGGTGAGTCCAGTGATGTGTCTAGCGAACCTTTCTCTTTAGCTGCCGCTACGAGGGCTAGAGCTAAGCATGTTGTGGACAAAAAGCCTTTGTGTCAGATCCCTGATGATCTCAACATGTCCCGTGCTGACCTTGTTCAGAAACAGAAGGATGATGCGTCATAGAAGTCGTGCTTCCAGTTAGCGTCTTCTGGTGAGCTGAAGAGGTTAGCTACAACTACCTTTTACTACTACTTGTCTGATGGTGTTGTGTATAGGCATTTTGTCAAAAGTGATATCTCTTTTGATCATGTTGTTTCTGTTGAACTTCGACCTACAGTATTGTCTGTGGCACATGATCTGATGTTGTCGGGTCATTGTGGTTCTCGGCATACTCTGTCTAGAGTTCTTAGATGGAGTGACTGTTGATGTAGTGAAGTATGGTGATTCTTGTAATGTGTGTCAGAAGACGATATCAAAAGGTAGAGTTTATCCAGTACCCCTGGTGTCTATTCCACTCGTCAGTACTCCGTTTGATCGTAATGCTGTGTCTACATCAGATGTTGTACCGACAGTTGTTCTTTCATAGGGTACTTGAGTGCCTTGGTCAGAGATAGCACCCTTGAATTGCGCCCAAGAGCAGGTATCTTTGGAGTGTTCGCCGGGAGTTGGTCTTTCTGTGAATCCCACTCCAGAGTCTGTTGTTCGTGAAGTGGTTTGTACAGTTGGTGTCCAGGACTGTGATGACGCTTTACCCATTCCCACTTTAGTTGTTCCAATGGCGTCTTCTATACGAGGTGAAGATGTCCATTCAGTACAGTTTGATTGTGCTTTGTCTGACAGCAGTTTCAGGGAGTTGCGTTCAGTCTTTGATGATTTTCAGGACATTTTGACTCCTAAACCAGGTTCTTTCTCAGGTGATATACTCTTAGAGATCCCTCTTACAACAGATATCCCTGTTAGAAAGAAGTGTTACGACACTCCGTTTTCTGCGAAAGAGGTTGTTGAGAGAGAGAGAGAGAGAGAGAGAGAGAGAGAGAGAGAGAGAGAGAGAGAGAGAGAGAGAGAGAGAGAGATTGGTATCATGTTAGATCTTGGTATCATTGAGCCATCAAATAGTCCGTATGCCCTTCCAGTTGTGTTAGTCAGAAAGAAAGATGGTACTTGTCGATTTTGCATTGATTTAAGATCTTTGAACAAGATTACCGTCTTTGATGCTGAACCCATTCCTGACGTTGAGAGTCTTTTTCCAAGGTTAGCTGATGCTCAGTTTTTCACAAAGATAGATCTTGCAAAAGGATACTGGCAGATCGTGGCTAAGTCCGAGGATCGTCCAAAGACGGCTTTTACAACACACATGGGTCTATGCCAGTTTGTCAGGATGCCTATTGGACTTGTGTCGGCTCCAGCAGTGTTTGCATGTATGATGCGTATGCTGGCTTTAGATCTGTTTTCTGCTATCAGTTTCTTTGAAGATACTCTTGTGCACAGTGTGTCTTGGGATGCTCATCTTGGTCACGTGAAGAGCATGCTTTCTTGTCTGAGGTCTTTCAACCTCCCAGCTCGTCCCTCATAGATCGAGGCAGGCTTTCGTTCAGTTGAATTTCTTGGTCATGTTGTTGGAGGCGGTACTATGCGTCTTGAAGGGAAGAAGGTTGATAAGATTTTGAAGATTTTCACTCCTACTACCAGAAAGCAGGGCAGATCTTTGTTGGGGTTGGTCAGTTTTTACAGGAGATATGTTCCTGGGTTTGCTACTTTGAGTGCTCCACTGTCTGATTTAACCAAAGATGTTGGTCGTGCTGAAAGGTCTATTTCTTGGACTCCTGGGTGTGCTGAAGCTTTGAGGAAGATTCGGGGAATCTTGTCTTCTGCACCCGTGTTGTTTTTACCTAGGTTGGGTAATCCTTTTGTTCTCAGAACTGATGCTAGTTCTGTTGGTTTGGGTGCTGTGTTGCTTCAGGAGAGTGATGATGTTCTTCACCCAGTCCTGTTCGCTAATCGAAAGTTGCTGGATCGTGAAAAGGCGTACAGTACTATTGAGCGGAAGTGTTTAGCCATTGTCTGGGCTGTGCAGAAATTTGTTAGATTCTTTTGGAGAGTCAGATTTATCCTGCAGACGGGATCATCGTCCCTTGACGTACCTCCGAACGTCAAAGTTCAAGAATTCCAGAATTATGCGATGGGCGTTGTCGTTGCAGGAATTCTCGTTCGAAGTACAGTCAGTTCCAGCTTCATAGAATGTTTTCGCTGATCTTCTCTCACTTTCATGTGAAAATCAGTTGATCCCTTAAGAAGTGACTTTCTTTGTGTGCACTACAGTTTCTTATGCTGTTTTGATGTACGATTTCTGGATTTTTTGCATTCTGCTGTTTGTTTACTTCTTCTTCAAAAAGTAATCCGGTCATTTTTTTTTTGTGTGGAGAGGGGGAGTATTGTGACGGACCGTATTTCGTCCGGTCCCAATTTTGGGGACACGTTGACCGGAACAGGGAAACCTGTAACACCGGCTGTCCTGTTTACCTGACAGCTACTCACCTGCGTTTTGTGTAAGTCAGGTGAGCGAAGATTTCCTTCAGTCTCCGCAGAGCTACCGGCCGAGCAACTTCATCAGAGAGCCAAAGGGACACTGACAGCAAGTTGTCGCTGGCAGTCAGGTAAGTGTTGATAATTGAATTGAAGTTAGGATTTAAATTAATGAAGTTGTTCTTTTCCACAGGTGGTTAGGAGCTTTCCAGCACTTGGTAAAGGCCTAAAAATAATGAATTGTTCCTTTGATATATCTTATGGCTTGATGAAACATAGGATGACAGTAGGAAGTTGTAGTTGTGAATGTGAGTCGAGAGGAGGATGAGTGAGTAGAAAGAAGAATGAACATGTATGTGATTGGAAAAAAGTAATCTAGTCAAATCACTGTATTATTGAAAAAATAAGTGTTGTTTACAATTTTCCCTAAAGTGGTGGTCAGCTGTGGAAGTGAGCAATGAAAATTATTGCGCATAAATTATCGGAAAATGTATTCTGATTCTTGTTGTGGAAAGACAAAAAGGGACGAATGGAAATTATTCCTTGATATGTAATTAGACGCGTCTAGTGATGATGATGAACATTCTTTTTTTTTTTATAAAAAGGGACGAACGGAAATCGTTCCTTGAAATGTAACTGGACACTTCTAGTGATGATGTGATAAGATAAAAACATTCTTTTCTTGATAAAATGGCACAAACGGAATTCGTTCCTTCATATGTAATAATTGTATCCTTGGTAATAAAAAGGGTTCCATGTGAAAATCCTTTCCTTCAATGTAAACAATCACGGTGATAATCAAAGGAAATTTTCTATTGTAATGTACCCACTGTACTGAAACTTTGTCGATTATATTATGGGTATTCCCCCCCCCAAAAAAAAAAATTCCAGTGAAATGTATTGTGGGAAGAGTGACTGTTAGTTACAAACAAGAACGATAAATGTGTTGTAAGTAGGCAGGTGTCGGTGAGGCCCCGTGTCCGACCTGGAACTGACTGCTATCCAGGTGTGAGGTGCAGCCTGTGCCCAGCCACTGTCTCTACCCTGCCGGGGTATAGAGAGGCTGACCGAGGGTCAGTAGAAATCGTTTGAGCTCTGCCGACAGGGCGTGGGGTGCAGCACGAGCCCAGCTGCCGTCTCCACCCATTGGAGGGGGGGGGGGGGGGTGGGGGGTCGAGATCCTTCCGTGAGGACAGCAACGAACTGGAGTGTGAAAAGGCTTCGGAGTTCGTCGGGACGACGAATTGTGTGCTGCTGTTGTGTGGGAGGACTCCACGAACAACTTCCGTGAGTGGCTTCGTTTCCGTCGAGTCGACGTGTGTCGTTCTGTAGTGTGGGAGTTCCTGGAAGGACTCCACGAACTTCTTTCGTGAGTGACTTTGACTTGTATCAGAACTGTGTGACTAGGGCCAGACGCGGCCAGGTGCATAGACTGTTCGTGATGACATTGCTGTGGAAGCCAGCCTGGCCTGAAAGAAATATGTTATTGTGACAAGATAGTACCTAGTATTGCTGTGCGCCCTTTGGTGGTGGCGAGAACTTTATGCTGCATATGTTCATGCTCATTATGTATTATTGTTTTGATCTTATGGTTCAGGCAGCGAAAAAAAGAAACAACTTGTTGCCTGGCTATCTATGTTCGTGTGTGGTGTGGGTGTGTGTAGGGAAAAGTCGTACACGCATCCAAACTTCTTCAGGTGAGAGTCAGACAGCAAAACACGCACCACACATTATCCGTAACAATGGGTTTCTATTAAAAGTTTACATTTTGCTGGGTGCGTGTTTTTAATGTCAGTAATGTAATGTTTCATTTCATCATTGAGAACTTCTTTCTTGTGCCATTTATTAGCAAATTTGACCACCGTATTACTTATAATGTCAGTATTGTCATTAGAAAGAATATCATAGTGATCCTTATCTTCTAATTCTTTTTTAATCCTCTCATCATCATCTTGCAGGTAAGTAATAAACGTAGCACCTAATTTATCTGCAACTCTGCAAGCACCATTATGGGTCATAGGGAGTCTTTTTAGGTCCTTCAAAGCTGCCCTTTGACCAGGCGTTAAATTGTCTCTTATTGTTTTCCTATTTTCAATGTCAAAAACATCTTTTGAACACTGGTCAATAAATTGTTCTCAGTACTTGGCACCCCTAGGAGCCTTTCTGTCAGTTGGACAGCACCAAGGCATTTTTTGAAATTCTTCATTCTTTTCACTATTTTCTAACCCTTCTTCACTCAATTTGAAGAAACGATGCCATCTAAGTCTTTCCGCCCATAGATGGGTACCGATGATTTGATCACTCACATCAAACGATGCCATCCAAGTCTTTCCGCCCATAGATGGGTACCGATGATTTGATCACTCACATCAAACGATGCCATCTAAGTCTTTCCGCCCATAGATGGGTACCGATGATTTGATCACTCACATCAATTGGGGGCTTGGGTGTTGGAATGAAACGGTCTGACATTCTGCAAATGGAAATCTGATCTTCTGTGAGATTAATGCCTACAACTAATGCAATAGTGTCCAACTGTTTTAAATCATCTTCTGTAGGTGTTACGGATGGTGTGTGGTTGTGTGTGTTGCTGTCTAACTCTCACCTGAAGAAGTTTGGATGCGTGTACGTCTTTTTCCCTACACACACCCACACCACACGAACATAGATAGGCAGGCACAAGTTAGTTTCTACCTTTTTCTTTTGCTGCCTGAACCATCAAAATCATAACAAATATATGTTACACAAATAACAAATGAGGCACATCAACTAGTTTGCGCCACGACCAAGGGCGCGCAACAACATTAGATACTATTGTCATATTAAACATATGTTTTTCTTCTTGCATAGGCTACGCTGGCACCCACAGCAGTGTCAACACGAACAGTTCATGCACTGTGCTGCGTTTGGTCCAAGTCACACAGTTCTCACACCAGTCAAAGTCACTCACGAAAGAAGTTCGTGGAGTCCTTCCAGGAACTCCCGACAACAGAACGACAAACGTCGACTCGACGGAAACGAAGCCATTCACGGAAGTAGTTCGTGGAGTCCTCCCAGGAACTCCCACACAACAGAAGCACACAAGTCGTCGTCCCAACGAACTCTGAAGCCCTTTAATAATAATAATAATGAACATTTTTATATGCACATTTCTCTGTTGAACAGAGCACGCGGCCCATTACAAATTCCATATATATAAACAATTAAAGCAATAATAGAGAACTAAAAAAAATGTATGTAAAACAATACTTCGCACAAGACTAAACAAAAGCACAAGCACAAGCACACACACACACACACACACACACACACACACACACACACACACCATCAGTAATCAAAACATCTATACACACTATACTACATCAAATAACAACAGAACAGAACATGGTATATTTACACACACACACACACACACACACACACACACACGCCCCCCCCCAACACACACACACGCACACCCCCCCACCCACACGCACACCCTTCCACCTCCCCCCCCCCACACAGAGAAACACACACACACACACACACACACACACACACACACACACACACACACACGTGCCCATAGATTGACAGCGAAATGAACTAATTGTAAACTTTCTGGAAGATGTGGGTTTTCAGAGAGCGTTTGAAGGAGTCAAAGTTATTAGTTTCTCTTATTTCTGCAGGGATAGTGTTCCAGATGGAGGGGGCAGCATGCGAGAAGCATCTGTCACCTAATGTCTTTTGGCTATTGACAGGACGATCTTTCTCACTCCAGCTCGTTGCTGTCCTCACTGACAGGCTCTCAACACCTCCCACGGAGTGGAGACGGCGGCTGGGCTCGTGCTGCACCCCACACCCGGTTGACAGTGCACACACGATGTCTACTGACCTTCGGTCAGTCTGTCAATACACCGGCTGGGTAGAGACAGTGGCTGGGCACAGATTGCACCCCACACCCAGATGGCAGTCAGTTCCAGGTCGGACACGGGGCTTCACCGACACCTGGGGGAACTGATAGCTACCTTGATTATCTAGCCTACTTCCAACACATTTATCGTTCTTGTTTGTAACTAACAGTCACTCTTCACATAATACGTTTCACTGGAACTGGGGGGGGGGGGGGGGGGGGGGGGGATTACCCATAAAAGAATCTCCAAAGTTTCAATAGTGGGTGCATTACAATAGAACATTTTCTTGGATTAACACCATGATTGTTTACAATGAAGGAAAGGATTTCCACATGAAACCCCTTTTCAAAGTACCAAGGATACAATTATTACACATAAAGGAACGAATTCCGTTTGTCCCATTTTATCAAGAAAAGAATGTTTTTATCATATCACATCATCACTAGACGTGGCAAATTATAATCCAAGGAACGATTTCCGTTCGTCCCTTTTTATCAAAAGAGAATATTCATCATAATCACATGTCCAATGACATTTCAAGGAACGATTTCCGTTCGTCCCTCTTTATCTTTCCACAATAAGAATCAGAATACATTTCCGAGAATCTATGCACAATAACTTCCACTGCTCACTTTCAGAGCTCACCAACACTCACATCAGTATGATACTTTAGGGAAATAGATAAGCAACACTTTTTTAAAAAATACAGTGATTTAACCAGATTACTTTTTTCCCGATGACATATCAGTACACATATTCTTTCTTTTTTTCTACTCACTCCATTCTCCTCAACCTCCTCTCGACTCACATTCACTGACTACAACTTCCTATTGTCACCCTATGTCTCGTCAAATCATAAGATATATCAAGGGAACAATATTTGCAGGCCTTTTACTAAGAGCTGTAAAGTTCCTAACCACTTGTGGAAAAGAACAACTTCATTAATTCAAAACTTAACTTCAATTCAATGATCAACATATACCTGACTGCCAGCAACAACCTGCCCTCAGTGTCCCTTCGGCTCTCTGATGAAGTTGCTCGGCCGGTAGCTCTGCGGAGACTGAAGAGAAATCTTCGCTCACCTGACATACACAAAACGCAGGTGAGTAGCTGTTAGGTAAACAGGTCAACTGGTTTTACAGGTTTACTCGTACCGGTGAAATGTGTCCCCAAAATTTGGGACCGGACGAAATACGGTCCGTCACAGTAGGCATCCACTTGCTGTTGTGATTTTTTTGCTTCCAAGATTTTTTGTCCACCTCTTCTAATTTTTCTATGATTCCGATTATCACTGGGAAGATGGGGCGAGAGGAAACACAAGGGGGAAGGGGACCACTGGAGAGTGGGATCCAAAATGGTACCGGTATCTTGTCAGGAAAATGAGGGGGAACAAATAGTGTAAGAAAGCACGCGCGCGAGAGAGGGGGGTATGGGGGGAGGGGGGATTGAGAGAGAGGAAGAAAGAGTGGGGAGAGAAAGAGAGAGAGTGAGATAGGGAGGGTGGCAGGAGCAGGGAATAAGGGAGCAGTGGGAGAGACAGAGATACTGGGAGAGCGGTAGAGAAACAGAGAGGGCGAAAAGGAGAAAAAAAAGCGAAAAAAGAAAAAAAAGAGAGAGAATGTGGGGTGGGGATGGATGGGGACGGGTGGGTGGGTGGTTCATGGTAACTGGGGACGAGGCTAAATGTGTTGACCTCGCTCCTCCTGGCTATAGAACTATCTCCTGACCTCGCTCCTCCTGGCTATAGAACTATCTCCTGTCCTCGCTCCTCCTGCGGCGGCGGCATCGCTTTCATCGCACGTGACTCTCTGTGCTCCCACCTCATCTCCACCACCACCTTCCCGTTCCAGCATTCCTCCTTTGAACTTGCCCATCTTTCTGTCACCCTACGTCAGTACTGTCTCCAGCTTTTCTGCATCTACCGTCCTCCCCCCAACCAAAAGAACAAACTGTCTGATGCTCTTTCCATTGAAGAGTTCCCGTCCTTCCTGGAACACTGCAATACAATTAGTGGCTCTTCGGTCATCGTTGGTACTTCAATGTTCACGTCAACGTCCCCACTGACTCCCTCGCGCTTCGCTTCGCCGGTCTGCTGGACGATTTTAGTCTGCACCAGGCTGTCACCTTCCCGACCCACCAGAAAGGTCACATCCTTGACCTTGTCATCAGCCGGCGTGACGACAACGTGCTGCATTCCACAGCCCCAGATTTCACTCGGGACTTCTCCGACCACTACTGTGTTGTTGCCCAGCTCCGCCTCTCACGTCCTTCACGCCTTCCTGTGTACGTGGAGGCCAGAAAGATCGCCGCTGTCAACACCGTCACCTTCTAGTCTGATCTTCGGGCCAGACTGGAGGCCTCTTCACACCTGTCAGCTGATCAGCTCCACAGCTTCTGTCCAGTCTGCTAGATCAGTACGCCCCGGCCACCCGCCGCCAGATCTCCAGCCGGCCTCCCTCATCCTGGTTCACCTCCGTCGGACCTCAGCAACTGCAGGCTAAGCAAGAACGGCACCAGGCAGAGCGCTGCTGGCTCAAATCTGGACGACATGTTCATAAACAAATTTTTCGTACTGCCAACAACCTAGTTACCAACATTCTGGACAGTGCCAAATGCTGTCAGCGCCAAAATCCTAGCCTGTAGTACATCCCGACAACTGTTTACTGTAACCAATACTCTACTTGGCAAATCAAAGTCCACACCTCTGCCCTCCTCAATCCCTGCGACAGAACTCCCCCAGCGTTTCTCTGATTTCTTCTATAGTAAAATAGGCACTACTCGCCATAATCTGGACTCTCATGCTGCCCCCCCCCCCCCCCCTTGCTCTTCCTGATCCTTCCTTCCCCGGCACTCAGTGGTCTGAATTCCACTCTGTGTCGGTAGAAGAGGTCCGGAAAATCTTGAAGCAAGTCACTGTCAAAACATGTGAACTTGACCCTCTCCCCTCATCCCTTATTACCTGCTGTCTTGACGATCTCCTCCCATACTTTACATCCATTATCAATGATTCTTTGCAGTCAGGTTGTTTTCCCACTCTGTTCAAATCTGCAGTTGTCAGACCTCTCCTGAAGAAGCAAAACTTAGATCCTGAAAATCTCAAGCACTACAGAACTGTACCTAATCTTCCATTTCTTTCCAAACTGATTGCAAAAGTTGTTCTCACCCAACTGTCTGAACATCACTCCGTAAACGATCTCTGGTACTCATACCAGTCAGCCTACAGGGCCGGTCATAGCACAGAGACAGCGCTTCTGAAGATAGCAGACGATCTCCTCACAGCTCTTGATGGAAACAGTGTCTCTTCTCTCTCTCTCTCTCTCTCTCTCTCTCTCTCTCTCTCTCTCTCTTCTCCTAGCTTTTGATACAATAGATCACTCCATTCTCCTCTCAAGATTCCACACTTCTGTTGGTCTTTCTGGTTCTGTCCTTTCCTGGTTCTCTTCATATCTCTCTGATCGCACGCAGACTGTTTTAGTGAGTGGTGTTAAGTCTCCAGCAAGATCACGTTAGTTTGGTGTCCCTCAGGGATCTGTACTGGGACCGGTTTTGTTTGTGCTATACACCCAGCCTCTCTCGGCCATCATCAGCCAACACTCTCTCCTTCACCATAACTCAGATGACAACCAGCTGTATGTCTCTGCCCATCTCAGTCAGCTTCATGAAATAATCTCCTCTTCTCAAGCATGCATTTCCGATGCTAAATCATGGATGCACAAAAACAAACTGCAACTTAACGCAGACAAAACTGAAATAATCCTCATTGCTTTGAAACACACTATCAGAAGTCATTCTCTCCCTAGTTCTATAAATGTTGATGGAAACGATATAAATCTATCAGTGTCTGTTCGTAACCTCGGCGTTACACTCGACCAAACTCTCAAACAACATATCTCTAATGTGTGCAAGTCCTACTACCTTGAACTGCATAGAATCAGCTCAGTTCGCCGCTTCCTCACTCAAAATGCCCTTAAGACCATAATCTGTGCTTTTGTTGTGTCTCGGCTCGACCTTTGTAACTCCCTCCTTGCCGGTTGTCCGTTAAGGCTCATCTCTAAACTTCAAAAAGTTCAGAACAATGCCGCCCGTCTGATCTCCCGCTCCTCTAGATCTGATCACATATCACCAATTCTGCCATCCTTACACTGGCTCCCAATTCAATCTCGCATTGACTTTAAAGTTCTCCTCCTGGTTTTCAAATCACTGAATAATCTGGCTCCCTCCTACCTCTCTGACCTCCTTCATCTCTATGTTCCGTCTCGCAACTTATGCTCATCCACCGATTCTCGACTGCTTCGGCTTCCCTCCGCTCGCCTGAAAACTTCAGGCCAACGATCTTTCTCTTACCAGGCACCTGCTCTGTGGAATGGTCTGCTTTCTTCTCTGCATAACACGGACTCTTTGGAGACTTTTAAAACCTCCCTAAAGACAATCTTTTCCCTGGGACTGATTAACGATATCCACTTGTCTCTGCGCGTGTTTGCTGTGTTGACGCGCTCGTGTGTCTGTCTGCGTGTGTGTGTTTTTCGTGTGTGTGTGTTTTTCGTGTGTGTGTGTGTGTGTGTGTGTGTGTGTGTGTGTGTGTGTGTGTGTGTGCGTGTGTGGTGTGTGTGCGCGTGCGTGCGTGCGTGTGTGTGTGTGTGTGTGTGTGTGTGTGTGTGTGTGTTGCTGTCTTGCGTTTGCTGTGTGTATGCGTCTTGCGTGCCTTCCCACTTTTGCTATTATATGGCGTTTGAACGGGCATGCATCAAAAATTTTTTTTTTTTTTTTTTTGTATTTTTACCTGCTGAGCACGCTGGTTCCCCAAGAATTTTAATCACGGAGCAGAGAAAAATAATGCGGAAATGTCTTTTCACGGAATATGAGCGTTAATGAAATGGGGAGAGGTGGACATGGATACATGGAGAATGGGTTGGAAAAAGAGGAAAGAAAAAATAAAGGGGGGGGGGGGGGGTAGTTGGGGTGGTTGGGGGTGTTGTGGGGCGGGTGTGGATGGGGGACTGGCGACACGTGCTTTTTGTGATGTGATGGGCGTGTGGAAGTTGGGGAGATGGGTGTGTTGGATGGGGGCTGGGGTGGAGGGACTGAGAATATCTGAATTGTTTTCATCACTTGATGACTGGAAACCTGGCTTCATTCTTGTCATGAAAGTCCCCCGAGGAAGACCTTTTACAGGCCGAAATATTGGTCGGGTTCAATAAGGGGAAGACCACAGAGTCAGGAGTCAGGTCGCACACTCACCACAAGAGCCATGAGTACAAGGCATAAACAACACTTTATTCTATCATGCACACATACACTTACACACTACTGTTGGGACTCGGGGCCTATCACAGAAGAGGGAGAATAGGCAGAATGCATGGAGAAAAGAGGGGTATAGAAGAGAAAAGAACCCTTATGGAGAGCTAACTATCCTACTGGGCAAAACAAAAATGGTTATAAACATGGAGTACCCAAGAGATACCCGCTAAGTCCAAAATGCCTAATTCACTAGTACTAATCCCCCAAAAGAAGAAATAAAGTCAGAAATACGTCTAACACATAAACAGGGCCGATTTCTTAACATAACCAGCTATTCACACACACACACACACAAACCAACAACAACAACAACAACAACAACAGTTTGCTGCCCTCTGACAGGGTGCGCCTAAACGTGGCGGAACCACCCCCACTACACCGCCTCACATCACAATCACGCTGATGTCAGCATAGGTATGAGTCTTTTGCTGTACTGAAGAAACACCGTAGCGAGAAGACCCTCCTTCCGAGTTCGACGCTCCGTGGACCGTGGACTGCTCCCTCGTCAGCACGTGTAGCGGCGCTACTGCTGTCCCACGTGATGGGCAGGGGCACCTCTGTTGATCGGGAAGGCAAACTGAAGATCGTAGAGAGATAACAACAACCACAGCTCAGCTAGCACTGGGAATCAATAGCTTATTCCCACAACAGCTCAGCACTGGGAATCAATAGCTTATTCCCACAACAGGTCAGCACTGGGAATCAATAGCGTATTCCCACAACAGCTCAGCACTGGGAATCAATAGCTTATTCCCACAACAGCTCAGCACTGGGAATCAATAGCTTATTCCCACAACAGCTCAGCACTGGGAATCAATAGCTTATTAGTTAGTTAGTTAGTTTGTGTTTATAGGGTCCAGCGGACTACTAGGAGCCAAATCAGGACCTCAGCTATCATATCTAAGTCTCTAGATACAAATACCCACACTAGTATTAACACATCGCTTAAAATTTATGAGGACAAAAGCACAATTATCTG
This sequence comes from Conus canariensis, assembly GCA_033310375.1. Classification (NCBI taxonomy): domain Eukaryota; kingdom Metazoa; phylum Mollusca; class Gastropoda; order Neogastropoda; family Conidae; genus Conus; species Conus canariensis. The sequence continues at coordinate 2,147,525 of CM065715.1, forward strand.
TTCAACTCCGACGACACCTGTATACATAATTAAAACACTATATTTTATAAAATAAGTTTACCTCTTTCAAAAAAGAAAAAATAAGATCTACTGAAATCTCACGAAAAAGAACTGATAAATCACTGGTGGAAAAGAACTTCTCTCTGATACACATCAAATCAGCACATTCTGTCAAAAAATGATTAACACTGAACAAGCTGTCACACGCAACACACCATGGGGGGTCTTCCCCTCTGAGTATCCAACTGTGCGTTATATAGCTGTGCCCAATATGTAACCGTGACAAAACCGATTCCTCTTTACGGTTACATACCACCGATGGGAAAGGATTGGTTAAATCTGGGCAAATTTTAAACAATTTATTATGAATTTGATTACACCATTCACTCAGCCACAGTTCACGACAATACAAACTAGATTTATGACGTAGATCAGAGTGAGGAACAAACTGCATAGGCCTCCTGGAAAGACTTGCACCGAGAGCTTGTTTGGCTGCTTTGTCCACCACTGAGTTACCATAGATTCCCATGTGGCTGGGGACCCACAAGAAAACTATATGCTTTCCCGAAGAGACAAGCCGAGTATGAAGATCATGAATATCAGCCAAAACTGGATGTGAAACTTCTCTTGTCGATAGAGCCGACAATGCCGACAATGAATCCGATAAAATAAGGAAATCGTTCTGATCTGACCTGGACACCGCACTGAGGGCCAGATTTAAAGCCTTCAGTTCAGCAGTATAAACAGACGACCAATCCCGCAATCTTAACAAAGTAGGCTTCTGAAAATTGTTATCACACACAATGGCAGCTGCAGCCCTCTCACCTTTTTTAGAACCATCTGTAAAAATCTTGATAAAATCTTGATAAAGTTCACATTGCCCAAGATAAAGTTGTTTATATGCAGCACTCGAGGTGACCTCCTTTCGAAATTGAGTTAAATATAAATTAATCTCTGGATTGGCGACTTTCCAGGGAGGTACATCAGTCTGTAATGGGCCGTCATCAACAGCATCAAGGTCAATGCCAGCTGCCCCGAAGTGGGGCAAAATACGAATACCCAGTGGAGGAATCTCATTTGGCTTTAGATCATATTTGGCTCTAAAAGGCGGGTTCATGACAATATCATAGGCAGGGTTTTCTGGATTAGCCCTCAGTTTCAGATAGTAATTCATGGAAAGACACAACCTCCTTAGCTCCAGAGGGGGTTCACCAGATTCAACATACAAACTCTCTTTTGGAGATGTGCGAAATGCTCCCAGAGCAATCCGCAGTCCTTGATGATGAATTGGATCAAGAGCTTTGAGGTAAGATTTTCGTGCAGAACCATATACCACACACCCATAATCTAGCTTTGGTCTCACCAAAGCCCGATACAATCGCAACAAAGTTCGCTTGTCTGCACCCCAATCAGTGTGACTAATAACCTTCAAAACATTCAAACCTGACTGGCAAGATTGTTTAATGTACTTAATGTGAGGCAAAAAAGAAAGCTTATTATCAAAAATAACCCCCAAAAATTTCACTTGTTTGGAAACTTTAATTACTTGACCATTGAGACTGATAGCTGGTACTAAGACCTGAGATCTTTTCCTATGGAAATGAACACACTCTGTCTTAGTAGCTGAAAACTTAAATCCATTTTCAGTAACCCACTGCTGAACACGATTAACACACAACTGAAGTTGACGCTCAGCTGCAGCCAAAGTTTTCCCCTTGGCAGAGATGGAGAAGTCATCAACAAATAATGACTTATCAATTCCAGAATTTACTGACTGGACGATGTTATTAATCTTGAGATTGAACAGAAGTGGAGAAAGGATGCTACCCTGAGGGACACCCATCTCCTGCTCAAAAGGATCCGAAAAGGTCGAATGAAGCCTAACACTGAAATGCCTGTTAGACAAAAAATTAGCAATAAACATTGGTAAATTACCTTTGAAATCAAGTGCCTTCAAATCCTGGAGAATTCCATGCCTCCATGTTGTGTCATAAGCTTTTTCTAAATCAAAAAGAATAGAAACTACATGTTCTCCATTAATCAAAGCATTCCTGATAAAAGACTCATATCGAACCAGGTGATCAGTAGTACTGCGGTTGTTCCGAAATCCACACTGGGAAACATCTAAGGCCCCCAGACATTCTAACTGCCATAACAATCGAGAATATACCATTCTCTCCATAGTTTTACATAAGCAACTAGTGAGAGCTATAGGACGATAGTTGTTAGGGTCCGAATGATCTTTCCCTGGTTTAGGAATAGGGATAACAACCGCCTCTCTCCAAGAAGGTGGAAAATACCCTGAACACCAAACATGATTAAACAGAGACAACAACACCTTTAAACCCTCAGCTGGCAAATGTTGAATAAATTGATAATGAATGTCATCTGGTCCAGGAGCTGAGTTGTTGGCTTTCAAAATGGCGTCCTTTAACTCATCCATGCTGAAAACGCAGTTGTAATCCTCAGAACTATCTGGCACGAAGGAACAAGATTTTGACTCTGCTGATCTTTTGATACGCTGGAATTCCTTGCAATAATGATCAGCTGACGAATTTTGATGGATAGTAACAGCTAACAAGTTAGCAACCTCCTTTTTATTAGTAATAATCGATCCATTTACTTGCAAACATTTTATAACTGATGTAACCGACTTTCCCTTAATCTTACGGATTAGTTTCCAGACTTTCCTTGAATTGACCTTAAAGGACAGATTTGAACAAAATTTTTTCCAAGATTCTTTCTTCTTAGTTTTAAAAGTATACCGACACTTAGCCCTACACGCCTGATGTTTAACTTTGTTCCCCACCATAGGAAACCTAGCAAAAAGTCTTTGAGCACCTTTTCTCTTACCCTTCAAAGTTTTGCACTCTTTATCATACCAAGGGGTCTTAACATCATTTGGTTTATCACGGGACTTGGGAATAGCTTCCTTAGCACTCTCTACAATCACTTTAGTGAACTGCAAAACAGGATCATCATAACTCCGCAACAGATTCATAGGCAGTCTACTTAAAATCTGTTGCTGATAAAGACTCCAATCTGCAGAGCGAAACTTCCATGTTTCCCGAGGGGACTCCTGCATTTGCTTTGTAAAATAAATAAAAATCGGAAAGTGATCACTCCCGCTTAGGTCTGAATGAACCTGCCACTCTAAGTCCAAAAATAAGGAAGGGTCGCAAATGGACAAATCCAAGTGAGTCAAAGAACCAGAAGGAGAACAAAAGGTCGGTGAGCCTGAATTCAGAAGACAGAGATCATGATCCGATATAAAATCCTCAAGAACTTTCCCTTGAGAATTGGTGCAGTTACTTCCCCACTGTGGAGAATGGCCATTCAAGTCACCCAATAAAAGAAATGGGCGAGGGAGCTGAGAAATTAAACCATCCAACTGACTCTTCGAAATCACAGAAGATGGAGACAGATACAAACAACATATCGTAACGACCTTGTTTAACGAGATACGAGCTGCCACTGCCTCCAGATCCGTCTGAAGTGGAATTTCTGTATGTAGTACCGAATTATGAATATAAAGAGAAACGCCTCTCCTTGAAAAGTCTGCAGAAGCTGGCTTGAGTAAGCAGGAGAAACCAGGAATCTCATGCTTCTTACTTGCAGTTAAAAGGGTTTCCTGAAGAGCAATTACCGAAGATCTATACTCTGTCAATAATAGCTCAAGGTCCCGACAATTTGCTTTAACTCCCCTTATGTTCCACTGGAGTATGTCCATGTTAGGTTGTTAAAAGAATATCTATCAGCCCTCTTCTCCAGAAACTTCACTGTCCACCAAAGAACTAAAACGGTTCTTCAAGACAAGGTCAGAAGCCGATGCTCCTGATAAATTTCTAAGTTGTTTGTTGCCATGCTTGGAATTTGCTCTTACTGGACTGAAACCTGCTGCACCAAATACCTGACTTCGAGATTTTCCCCTAGGAGGGTCTGGAGTCCGAAAAGGACGCTCCTCACTGCGTGCCTGTCTCGTACTGCTGTTATTGGCCTGTGAGCGAGGGGACATCTCTTTCCTCCGATCCTTCACCCCTGACCTCTGATCCACAGCACTTTGTACAACTGAAACACTTCTTCCCTCACCAGCAGGGGCTGAAGCCTGTTGTACACTGCTGGACGGAACACTATTGCATTTCTGAGACAAAACCTCAACTGATTGTTCAAGTATAGTAAGCCGATCCAAAACCGATGACAACAATTCTGTCAATTTCTTCTCCAGAGCAGTGAATGGAGCTGCTCCCAGATCATCACCCGATGACCGGTTCACAGAATCGTTAACCACCTTCTGTGCATAAGTCGCAGCCGAAGGAGTCCTGGCCTCCACTAACCTTCTAGCCTCAAGAAAGGAACATTTCCTCTCAATCTTTACTTTCTGAATCTCGCATTCCTTTTTCCACACTGGACAACTTTTTGAATTTGCTGGATGGTCACCCTTACAATTGACACAGTATACAGCATTTATACAAGATTCATCATGCTTCTTCTGTCCACAGTCACGACAGATCTCCTGACCCCGACAAGCTCGGCTGGAATGCCCAAAGCGTTGGCACTTGAAACACCGCAAAGGAGATGGTACAAAAGGCGTAACTTTCACTCGGACATAACCCACTTTGACAAACTCTGGGGGAGATGGCATAGCAAAAGTCAAGAATAGCGTGTTGGTTTCGATTAAGTCACTTCCTTTAGAGATTTTAACTCTATGGACCTGCAGAACACCCTGACTTTCCATCTCAGTCCGAATTTCTGATTCAGCAACTCCAGCCAAGTCAACACATCTGATTACCCCTTTCGAGTAGTTGAGAAAGGGGTGAATGGAAACCTTAACTGTGATCTGCATGAGTTGAGAACCATCCCTTTTCAGTAGCAACCGAGACGCCGCTTCCGTAGCACAGTTAACAAGGTAACTACCAGATCGGAGTCTTTTGATCATTTTAAATCCTGTGGACGAAACTCCCTCGAACCACTTGCAAACAGCGAACGGAGAAATCCGAGCAATGGATTCTTTCGGATCTTTTGCTTCCACTAAAAGGAAGCTTGGCCATGTGTTTTGGATACCCTTTCTCTTTGCCACTTCTCTTATCTCATTATCTGAATCTGAATCTCTATTCATAGTCTCGTCCATAAGCGTGCCATGTCCATCATCATTTCTTCTCTTTTTGTTAGGGGGTAGTTGTTTAGATGTCATAATGAAAGAAAAAGAACTTCACCTCCCCTACTCCCCACCCGCCATCGAGTGCCCACAAGGGCGATGCCCCTAAGCGGTCCTCCAGCAAAGGGAAACACCAGGGTTATAGTGCAGGTATACACCGCGTGGCACGCGCTCCACCCCATCCACCAGGCTCATGACCAACTGCCGGGAACGGACAGGAGGCCACTCACCTGGCTTCCAGGACAAGCAACGTGGCACACGGTTTGACCCATGCCATGCCCACACTGTGAAGGCGACCGGTTGACAGCATTGGGCCCCATGCTGCCCCCCGTCTAGGGGAAGTCCGGGCCAAAGTGGCGTGTTGAGGGGCGCGGATCCTACTCCGAGTCCCTCTCAACCACCAGGACACCATTCTCCCCCGACACGGGCCGCACCGCACGGTCAACACGGTGGACCAAGAGGCCACAGAGAAAATAGAAAGTGCTACAGAAGACTTGTGAAAAAAGGAAAAGAATAGGATAAAGATCCGTAAAGGCAGAAGATAGACAAAACAGAAAACTGCAGATTAATAAGGAGAATGTTGAAAGAGAAATGCAGGTGAAAGAACCATGGGTAGGCAGAAAAAACACAAAAAAACAGAGAAAAAGAAAGCCCACTTAAAACAAAGTCCCACCCTCAAGGGGCACAAGAGGGTGACCCTGAGAACTAAAAATAAGACACCCCACCCAGGTCCCCCAGGGCAGACCCCGGTGGGGGAATCAATAGCTTATTCCCACAACAGCTCAGCACTGGGAATCAATAGCTTATTCCCACAACAGCTCAGCACTGGGAATCAATAGCTTATTCCCACAACAGCTCAGCACTGGGAATCAATAGCTTATTCCCACAACAGCTCAGCACTGGGAATCAATAGCTTATTCCCACAACAGCTCAGCACTGGGAATCAATAGCTTATTCCCACAACAGCTCAGCACTGGGAATCAATAGCTTATTCCCACAACAGCTCAGCACTGGGAATCAATAGCTTATTCCCACATATCTGTTTATAGTCAGTGGGAGTCATGGTGGAGTCAACAGTGGGGGGTGGGGGGTGGGGGGCGTCGCTGCCCGTCGTCAGTTCATGAGTAGGAGTGGGGTGTAAGTCGTAAGTTCCACATGATGTCTATTTTAACTCTATAAACGTCCCACCATAATTTCAGTTGGTAGCGTAGTACTTTAGTATCAATACATTCCGTTTAACCCAAGTAGAATCACCGGGTCAAAGAGAAAATAAACCTTATCACAACGCCTTGCGTTCCTGACAATACAGGACAAACAACGTACGGAATGATATGAGTACCACATATACAGGACAAGACAAAACGACACAAGACAAGACCAGACAAGGAGCGAGCGCAGTGAACGGGTGTGCTGAGTGTCACCACCCACCCGCCATAATTCCTCACTGACCGCGTGCCAGCCTCGTCGCGCTTCTCGACCTACCCGCTGGTTTCCCTTAATATTTCTACTGACCAAAGGGAACTCACTCCTCAAAAGCTGAAATATTACTGCTTAAATTATCCACACCGTCATAAATGATATCGAGCGAACATTAATATTGGAATCCAAATGGTTGGACGAACTAGCATGTTTCCGCACACGTACAAAAATCAATTATTAATTATTACATGAACTACTCACATGGTTACCAAACCAATATGCAACAGCTAGTCCTCTTCAAAGCGAACACTTCCCCAAGTGGGACAACAGGGAATAAAGAAAAACTTCCGAAACGATCTCCTATTTCCTGTAAGGAAAAATGGTACTTTTCCGACCACTATATTTGCACCTTTGCATAGGTGAAAAAAAACCCTTCTCGGAAAGAAATGACCGAGTAACAACTATTTTCAAACATAAAGAAAACAAGACCTCTAAGCTGCGACTATGGAAAATGAATAGGAATTCCGACTCGTACCGGCCTTCCCTATCTACACATAGATACAAGCTCTTCTTACCAACAGGATGGTGGTCGGCAAAAAAAGAAGAACTGTAGGACCGTCGCCCCACGTCGATGAAGACGGGATAGCCCGGACCTCTGTAGATTGGAATCCAAGGAGAAAAATGAAGTAGTAGGACCATTGCCTCGCACCGGCGAAGACGTGACAACCCGGACCTCCGTAAGAAAATAAATGTTACGGATGGTATGGGTGTGTCTGCAGGTGTCTGACTGTCCGACTCTCACACAGAAATTACGGATGCATGCACGACTTTTCTAAAGCACATACACACCCCCACTCACCCGAACATTGATAGCCAGGCAACAGAACAACACTTTTCTTTGCTTTATGCTGCCCGAGCCATCAGACAAACATATAATATAAATTCAATAACATCAATAGGTCGGCACGCCAACCATGAGGCGTACACACAAGATATATCTATATATATAACGGCTATCAACTACCGCTGCTGGGTCCAACGACGACGAAGACGACGACGACAACGACGACGACGAAAACGAAGACGACGAGACGATGGAGGCGACGAGACGACAAAGAAGACGAAGATGACGAAGACGACGAAGATGACGGCTACAGCGTCAAGTCAAGTCCGACACAGGACTTAAATCACTTCAGAGCTGTGGCTCAAAAAATCTCTAACACACTCGCAGCGTCTCTGCCGGCGACGAGGTGACAGTCTCTCACAGGAGCTGTGGCTCACACACAGACACAACGCAGCGACAGCCTAGCCAACAGGTCGCTGGTTCAAACTCGGGAGCGGCGCTCTGGCTTGGCAGCAGCGGCATCTCCAGCCCAACTGGCTCAGCGGGTAGTCGGTCCCGGGCGCAGTGGCAGGTAGGGTGGTTATCGGCACTCAGGCCGACCTCTCCACGCCGACACAAGGTGGAGAACAAGGGGCAGCACATGGCTACGGCCCCGACCCTCGGACAATGGCAGCCAGTCCCCCTCAGTCCAGGGAACACTTCTACCTGGGGGAAACTGATTAACTACCTTGATTATCATGGCTACTATTCATTACAATCACGACTACATTTATATTCATTAGCCACATCATATTCCACTACAACTTGGGCTAAACATCAGCATATTCTTTCTTCAACATTACAACATTACCTTTTCCAGAATCATAGCACAACATTCCTTTTTTCCGGAATCATAACACTACAACATTCCCTTTCCGGAATCATAACACTACAACATTCCCTTTCCGGAATCATAACACTACAACAGAAAAGGATTTCCATATAAACCTTTCAGAATTTAGTCTTCCAAATTGGGGAAAGGATTTCCACCTAGACCCTCTTCAATAAACCATGAATACAATTCATTACACACAATTAATGATTACTTTCATTACACACAATTAATGATTACTTTTCATCAAACTATAAACGTCACGACACAATGTTCATTTCCTTTCTTGTAACACAAGAATGTTCATTTCATTTCATATAATCACCAGATTTTTAAAAGGTTTCTTTTCAAAAAGATTCATCTACTTCAATATATGCAAGGGAAAGATTTCCACAACACTCTTGTTTACCAACACAGAATTATTCAGTGTTTATATCAAGAGTGAGTTAAATACTCATCCACATCAAAATGAAAATCATTATCTATGAAGTCTCTGTCTCTCACTCTGGGAGCTCATTATCCATAGCATCAAAACTCTCCCTCTTCTCGCAAAGCATATTAGAATAAACACCTTTTTTCATCATGAAGTTCATAACTAGTTAAGTCACAGAATAAACAAAATCTTTTTTTTTTCTGAAGACCATTTCCTTTAACACTCACTTCATCTATGTTTTCCGACAGCATTTCGTTTTGTTACCCTATCAAGTCATAGGATAACAGAACACAACAATTTTTTTTTAAACAAAACCTTCACAAGTGCGCTGAGGAAGTTTCAGTCGCTCCTAAACGGGAACACTGTTTCGGTTTGCTAGTAAATAAACATTGTGGTGATAAATACCTGACTGCCACCAAAATTAAGCTGGAGTCCCTCTTCGGCCTTCTGTGTTGTTGGGTTGCCGGAATCACTGCAGAGACTGCCTAACCAGTTCAACTCACCCGGCTTTTAACAGTGCACGGGTGAGCAGCAGTCAGCTGAACTTTCGAACCGGCTTCCGGACAACTACCTTCCGGTAAGCACGGTTGCATGAAAATTTGTGACCGGACGGGAAGCAGGAAGCGGGAAGCGAGAAACCAGGATCGTCACCCCACGCCGGTGAAGACGGGACAACCTGGACCTTTGTAGACTGATGCTCAGTAAGAAAATAAAGACAGGACCATCGCCCTAAGTCGGTAAAGAAGGCACAACCTGAACATCTGTAGACTAGACCCTAACGAAGTGGCCTCTGAGCTAAAATGCTCGGTGGCAGAGACGGTGCTCTCAGCTCCATGAATGACTCAGGAGTGAAAAGCAAGTCGGCTACACACACACCCTCTGTCAGCACCAGAACAGTAAACAGTTGTCGCAAACACTGTCGTAAACGAAGGGAAACACATGTATCATAAATTCCTCGTGCTGCGAGGCATACTGAGGAGAGGTTGGGGGATGGAAGGGGAAGGTAAGAATAGCACGGACCGCTCACTCCACCCCTCCCCTGGTTAAACGATGGGAGGGGGGGGGGGGGGGGGGAGACAAGGCCGTCCGTGACATGTAGGGATATATATATATATATATATATATATATATATATATATATATATTGTTCAGCATTATATTGTTTGGTCAGTCAGTGGTAGATTGCATCTCTTAGGAGATCCAAGTAAAGGCTGGTCTGCACAATTCTCAGCCACTCACAATGCATGAGTTATTGAACAGCAGAGCTGACCACTCAGACTGTTCCATATCCTTTGATCTCCCTTGCATCCTTGAATGGATCCTCAAGCATAGGCTCAAAGATTGTCTCCTACATTTGATACTGTTTGCATAATGCTTATAGTTTTTCAGCAACTTTTTTTCCTCTCCATACTTTTGTTTTATTCCATTTGACTATCCTTCGCTGGCTGCTTTGGGGGTGCTGTTGGATTCTTTTTTGAACCCTTGGAGGTGAGAACACCACAGAATTATGGACTGTGGTATGTCTCTATTTGACACCAGGAGCCGTGACACAATCAGCCGTGTCTCCCTGATGAGTCCGATCCAGCGGACGAAAGGCCTAGGAGCAGGCAATACAAATAGATCTGCCTTCAAGAGGGTTTATGATGGTTCCCTCAGGCAGCTAGCGAAGAGTTTCTCATTATTTATGATATATTCCTCCCATTTTCTTCATCCTCTTTTTTTTCTTCTAAAAGTTCAAATCTTTGCCAAATCATTATTATAATGACTGGAGAATTGTTAGCCTGCGCTTGTTTTCCCCCACTACTTAATTGTTCAGCATTATATTGTTTGGTCAGTCAGTGGGAGATTGCATCTCTTAGGAGATCCAAGTAAAGGTTGGTCTGTACAATTCTTAGCCATTCACAATGCTTGAGTTATTGAACAGCAGAGCTGACCACTCAGACTGTTCCATATCCTTTGATCTCCCTTGCATCCTTGAATGGATCCTCAAGCATAGGCTCAAAGATTGTCCCCTACATTTGATACTGTTTGCATAATGCTTATAGTTTTTCAGCAGCTTTTTTCCTCTCCATACTTTTGTTTTATTCCATTTGACTATCCTTCACTGGCTGCTTTGAGGCTGCTGTTGGATTCTTTTTTGAACCCTTGGTGGTGAGAACACCACAGAATTATGGACTGTGGTGTGTCTCTATTTGACACCAGGAGCGCAAACACAATCAGCCGTGTCTCCCTGATGAGTCCGATCCAGCGGACGAAAGGCCTAGGAGCAGGCAATACAAATAGATCTGCCTTCAAGAGGGTTTACGATGGTTCACTCAGGCAGCTAGTGAAGAGTTTCTCGTTATTTATAATATATTCCCCCCATTTTCTACATCTTCATTTTTTTTTTCTTTTCTAAAAGTTCAAATCTTTGCCAAGTCATTACTATAATGACTGAAGAATTGTTTGCCTGCACTTGTTTTCCCCCACTACTTAATTGTTCAGCATTAATATATATATATATATATATATATATATATATATATATATAAAAGAAGTAATAAAATCCGCACTTCCATTCCCACTCCACAACTCTTCATTATTATTATTATATTGGGTGTTTATATAGCGCCTATCCTCGGTCACAGACCAAGCTCTAAGCGCTTTACGATAAGCGCACTACCTCACTCACTCATCGGGCTGCCTACCCAGGTAGAGTCGGCCGAAGAGCAGCCTACTGGCGCTCATTCAGTCGTTTCCCGTACCATTGAAATATCAGTCACTCATTTTCATTTATCTCAATTATTCTTCCAGTTTCTCGCATAGGATGGATGCGATGTTTATACGTGTCCTCCATTTCCACCGGTACACGATGGGACACAATAACAGTAAGTGACAATTTTTGTGGCTTGGTAAGAAATACCAGGCGGCTATCTTCAATCTGCATCAATTTTGCCAGGGCAGCGGGGAACCCCCCTGCTCTTTTCGATTTTCAACTGCCGTGGGTTCTTTAACGTGTGCATGGGGCCAGGAAGGCACACGGGTCCGACTCGCTTTTAGTCCCCATCTGAAGGACTTGACGTTCAGTTCGATTTGTCATTCAAACTGGGAAAGAAAGGGCGAGAAAGGCAGGGCTCGAACCCACGCACTTCTCACACGTTGGATTGGCAGGCGAACGTCTTAACCACTCTGCCACCTTTCTTCCTTCTTCATTTCTTCCAAACTTTCGCCTTTACTTCAAGGCTTCCTCAGGGAAGGCTGTAAACAAACACATACCATAACTGGACTAAAATTTCCATTCAGATCATTAAAATTGTATTCAAGATAAGAGGTACAGTGGGCATGAGGGGGAGAAGGGGAGGGGGTTGGGGAGGGGAGGAAGGCGGGGGTGGGGTGGGGGGAGAATGGAAATCCGGGAGGTGGGGGGATAGGAGGATAGGCATGAATTATGACATCTGGGAAGACGGGGTAAGGGGAGACACATGGGGAAAGGGATCACAGGGAAAGGGACCCAAATTGGTACCTGTATCTTGTCAGGAAAATGAGGGGGATGGAATAGAGTGAAGAAGTGCAAGAGAGAGAGGAGGGGTTGAAGGAGGTGGGGTTAAAAGAAGTGTGAGAGAGAGGAAGAAAGAGAGAGAGAGAGGGGGGGGGAAGAAGAGTGAGTGAAAAAGGTAGAGCAGGGGGAGGGGGGGGGGTCGGAAATGAGGGAGCAGTGGGAGACACGTAGAGATACTGGAAGAGGGGTAGAAAAACATAGAAGGCGAGAAGGAGAAAAAGAGGATGAGAGGTGGGGGAGAATGTGTGTGTGTGGGGGGGGGGGGGAGAAGGGTGTTGTAAATCAAGAGAGAGAGGCCGGGAGTGAGAGGACTCGAGAACGAGAGACAGAGATAAAGACAGAAAGAGAGAAGAATAGAGGGGGAGGGAATGAGGTGGGGCAAAAACGAGAGAGGGAAAAAGAGAGGTGGAGAGAGAGAGAGGAGAGAGAGAGAGAGAGAGAGAGAGAGAGAGAGAAAGATAAGGAGAGAGATAGATAGATAGATAGATAGATAGATAGAGAGAGGAGAGAGAGAGAGAGAGAGAGAGAGAGAGAGAGAGAGAGAGAGAGAGGGGGAGACTATTGTGTTTTTCAGCAGAATAAGTTGCGGAGGAAAAAACCAGACAAAACGGTAACAAGGACAGGAAATCTAAGAGTCAATCCATCCCCAACCTAATTAAGTAACCAAGCATACTATAAATGGCAATATTAAACTATGGTTGAGCAATAGAATAATATGAAACTAAGGGAACGTGGATCAAAGAAATAGACATAAGCGGACGGGAAGGCGGCGGGGGGAGGGGGGGGGGTTGAGGGTGGGGGGGGGGGGGGGGTGGGAGGGGAGAGAAGGGGGCTTAAAAAAAATAGAGACATCATGAAGCATAAAACAAATTACGGTGGCGTGGGGGTGGGGGTGGGGGGATAAAGAGATAGAAACTGATAGATTAAAGGTAAATAAGAAGGCTTAAGACAGGACAACAACGACAGGTTTTAAATATACCTCTCAATTCAGTAATTGAATAATCATACGAAGAGAAAGCTAAAAAGAATAGGTATGAAACATTAAGTATACGATACTAGATTAAATCAACACTACTTACAGTATACTTTCAGTTTCAGTTTCTTCAAGGAGGCGTCACTGCGTGCGGACTAGTCCATATACGCTACACCACATCCGCTAAGTTTTGAGACCACACTACGCATGATTTGAAGCTGATGGATAAATGAATTAATAACAAAGATGAGACAATTGAAGAAGGGGGTCTCGTGGCTACGACTCAGCGGATGTCTGACCTGCGCATTAGCCCAACGCGCTGGTCAGACCTTGAGTGCCTACCTACCTTTTGTGTGTGTGTATGGTGTGTGTGTGTGTGTGTGTGTGTGTGTGTGTGTGTGTGTGTGTGTGTGTGTGTGTATGATGTGTGGGCATGGGCCCATGTGTGTGCGTGGGCGCATGTGTGTGTGTATGTGTGTGTGTGTGTGTGTGTGTGTGTGTGTGTGTGTGTGTGTGCGCGCGTGTGTGTGCGTGTATGCGTGTGTGCGCGAAGGCATGTGTGCGCGTTTGTGTGTGTGTATGTGTGTGTGTGTGTGTGTGTGTGTGTGTGTGTGTGTGTGTGTGTGTGTGTGTGTGTGTGTGTGCACGTATGTGTGTATGTGTATGTGTGTGCAGCGCGCGTGTGTGTGTGTGTGTGTGTGTTGTGTGTGTGTGTGTGTGTGTGTGTGTGTGTGTGTGTGTTGTGTGTGTGTGTGTGTGTGTGTGTGTGCTGCTGTATGTGGCGTGTGTGTGCGTTGCAGAGTGCATGTGATGTCTGTGTGTGTGTGCGTGTGCAGAGTGCGTGTGCTGTCGTGTGTGTGGTGGTGTGTGCTGTGTGTGTGTGTGTGTGTGTGTGTTGTGTGTGTGGTGTGTGTGTGTGTGTGGTGTGTGTTGTGCGCGCACGCACGTAATTTGTGGGTTTGTGTGAGCACACGTATCTGCATATAGGCTATATGTTTACATATCTGTGTGTATGTGTGTGTCTTTGTATGTGGGCGTGTGTGGATGTGCATGTGTGTGTGCATTTGTGCTCTTATGTGTATACGTGTGTGTGCGTGCGTGTGCCGGTGTGGAGAGAGAGAATGTGTGTGTGTGTGTGTGTGTGTGTGTGTGTGTGTGTGTGTGTGTGTGTGTGTGTGTGTGTGTGTGTGTGTTGTGACTGCGTGCGTGAATGTTCAGAAGATGACTTAGGAACAAGAGCAAGACCATTAAATACAGCATATAAGTGCACGCGCACACTCGCGCACACACACACATATAGTACTTCAGGTGACCATAACCCCCCTGACCCCGGCGGGGGAGGGTGGAGGAGGGTGGGGGAGGGGGATTTGCCATTGTGTTTTTCTGAAAGTTTAGACTATATGCCGTCATCATAGGATGTCAACAAAAGATTGGTTGGAGCTCTTGGGAGGAACGAGGTCTGGAAGAAATCACCCGTTTTCTACTCTAAAAAGGGGGTAGGGGTGAAAAACATGCTATTACTCATAGTATAATGCCTTGAAAATCAAATACAAGTTGTTTTTAAATGCGCGGATGCTTGCTCTACATGGGCATACCAAATGTGACGTGTTTGAAGCACAATTGTAGTAATAGCATCCAAATAAACATGACATATGCATTAATTTGTCAAATTTTTTAACACTTTTAGCACACCAACCTATTACTCTTTAAATCGGTTTTGAAATGGATACAATTGAACAGTAACTGTTAACCTGTTTCAAAATGGTGTCAAGAAAATGGTTAAGTAGAGTTTTGGCCAACCTGCTTATAAACCATGACCAAGGGATCTGTCTCAACACAAGCGAGTGATGACTGAGTGTCGCAGTATGCGCCTGTCCACCAGTAAGAAGATTGCACTTTTACACAGAACTGTTGACAACAGATTCTTTAGTGTCAAACCCTTCCTCTTGAACAGCATCACAAAGGTTCACAAGTTCAAAGTCACTGTTCTCCTCCTCAGGAGTTGGCTGGTCACAGAGGATATCAACAAGTTCACATGGAAGTATATCCTCCTGACACCAGTCGATCTCCACACCACTGTTGTCTTCCAGCCTCTGCCTGACAGCCCATCAATGGCTGGTCGAGTACAATAGGCATGCTTCCAAACCTCCACGTTAGAACAGAAGATAAAAGGGTAAAGATTATTAAATCTCATAGCCGTTTTATGGCCTTGGCAATGACTAACGTAGGCTTCGGTCTCAGGACTCAATCCTATTTAAGTTCAAAATGTCATATTCAGGCTATTGTGTTACCCCTGGCCAGGTCAAATAGCATCTGTTTAACTATAGTTATCAACAACGATACTACTGTAGGCCTCCGTCGGTTGTAGCTGACCACGGATAGAGTATATCCAACCTAAGATTTATCTATCTGACTTGACTGTCTGCTCAGCCCAAACAGTGTCACCTGTGGCTGTAGAGTTTGATGCGAGAGTGGCAGTCTCTGTCACAGCGGTCACATCTGCATGTTGACAATGGTGCGTTTCCTGCCATCTTCTTTCTGCATGATTGCTTTTCTGCTGCAGCAGCTGTCAGTTTATCTTCACTAATCTGCACAACAGCATGAGGTCTGGAGGAATGACAGCATTCCTTCAGACCTTATCAAACACTGCAAGACTACCCTGCAACAACAATAACTATCATGTTGAAAATAGTAAGATATAATACCTGGCAATTGACTCGCTCTGTGTACATCTGCAGGGAGGACTGACAGGGAGGTAGGAGGCTCAGGTCAGTTCCATTGTAGCTGGCCAACACTGCATGTCCCCGACTGGCGTCAAACTTTTCTCTGAGAAGGTCAAAGTGGACCTGGTTGATGTTCCTGCTTTTGGGTCTGCCATACAGACAACAGACATAGTGTTCAAGGTTGTCCACTGAATCAGAAGACAGGTCTGGGCTTCCAGTGCTCGGAAGGCATCATGAAGAACGACTCTTTGTGAGCGCATTGAACGCCCTGACCTTCCCTCTGCTCACAAAAAAAAAAAACCCGGGGGAGTCACAGCCGGAAAAAGCATGTAGGCCAATGAGTGCTTCACAGTATTCCTGTCCATATTTGGCAACAAGGTCTGTGGTGGAAAGCAGCCTCCTGTAGTTTCCAGTGCCAGTGTCCAAGTATACTGTTGTATGGAGCTGGGAACTGAAGTGTAGTAAGAGTAGAAACACATCAGTGTCTGAAGTCAGAGCGCACAATTACGCCCTCGGAGTCAGAAGCATTCTTGTTCTGGTGAAAACAGTGGAGGATGATCCTCGTGTCCGCTTCTTTCTGAGTGGAAAACAGCTCTTGAAGTGGTGAGGCTTGCACAGTCTTGCCATCCGTGGAGGAGAGCTTGAAGCAATCGGGCCCACATGTCACAAACAGCTCTCTGTTCAGAAGTGTGGCAGCATGGGAATCTTTTCTCCATTCAGAAAGCAGGAATTTGATGAGCTGGTTCTTGTTGTCACCATTTTTCATAAACCCTTTCCAGTCTCTGGGGACCTTAGTGTTGGGACCCTGCAGAAGGAATGCATCACCTTCTCCCTGACGAGAACGTTCCATTGATTTGATAGAGTTGTGGTTGTACACATCTGCCACATAATCAGTCCTGTCTGTATATGGCAGATGTTTCAGGATTCTGTCTGCCAGGTCTCCAAATGTTGGGGGAAGAGAGGTAAGTGACTGCAGATGGAACATTGCATCAATTATGTGCTGGCACTTCCCCCGATCTGGTTGCTCCTTCAACTCTGTCTCCTCCTAGAGATGCACAAGCTTTGCTTTCTCTGTCTTTGCAGGCAAACCGTCAGGAGTTGCTAGGGCCTAAGGCACTGGACTCAAAGGGTAGCTCATGACCTTCTGCAAACTGATGTTATTTTCCTGCGAGATCATAAGGAGTTGTCCGAACATGTCTCTCTGCGCTGCCACTTGCACCAGTTTGTTCGAAGATGATCGCAGAATCTTTGTCTTCTGCAGTTTCGCAAATGTCTTCAGCACCACTTTTTTCAAAGTAGCATGGAAACTCAGAGTTTTCTCAGTCAGTCGTTCTGTCACGAACTGGCGAAAGGCTTCCTTTCTTCGTGCATCTGCTGATAGAAGTGTTTTCTTGAATGCTCTCTGGTGCTTGCATTCCTGACGAGAGACAGAAGAGACTCCTCTCTTCCACTGAAAAGGGATTCATGAAGCTGCAGAAGCAATCCATCATGTTTTCACACACTCCTCACTGGCTCTAGTCTCTGCACATGTCAGGTCTTTGTGAACTTTGACATCATCCCCAGTCATGCCAGCCATCTCAAGCGTTGCAACAAGAAAAGAAGCTCTGACATGACGTGTCATGCACCAGCGAAGGTAGGCAGCACTGTTTCTGCTGAATCCTATGATCCCACCCGCAGATTTTGCATGGCAGTCGATTTGCTCAATAGTTTGGTCAACTGGTACTCTGCATGAAGGAACTGTTGATCTCGAGTCCTCTGAGTCCTCCGTGTGGCAGGAGTTCTTCTGCTGAGGGATGGCTGTGCTTGAGATTCAGAATGCTCATGAAATAGACTGTGGCGTGTCTTGAGTAGTTCTAGTGATCCATCACAACGAGCAGAGGGCACATTTTCTCTATGCATGACAAGTGAAAGTCCAAGTCATTTTCTTTTGTAGCCCGGAGAGATGCAGAATCAGCCACACTCTCTCGGCATACTGCAACCAGAACTGTGCTGTCTTTCCCTTTCTTCCCTGTGATAACGTCCTTCTTGAAGTTCGAGTACAGTCTGAAGAGGAGAGCAACAGATGACTTCTCAAGAGTGTCTTGAAGCTGAAGTCTGTTTGTGCACCCTGGCGGATCTTCAGACAGCTGGTTCAGAAGATCTGAAGTTTCTGTTGATTCCTTCAAGAATGTATGAAGAAACAACCGCCCAAGAGCCTCCAGAACAACCTTGTGGACTCTCAGGGCACGATTGTAGTGCTTTCCTGCCAAGACAGCATCAATCGACCCACTTAAGCAGACCCCTGACTGCATAATGATCTCTCCAAGACGAGATCCCCTCATGAATTTTCCAAGTGCTGCCGTGCCAAACAATAATGTATGCCTTTCTTGCAACAGCCAGGTCACATGTGAACAGAGTGTATTTCTGGCCCACTTCCCTTGAAGCATCAACAGAAACTTGGAGGATATGTTGAACAGTAGCGTTCTCAGTGACGGGATGTAGAACTGGCTGCATGTTGTCAACCGTTGACTGGTCATTCACCATACCCAGATTCCTCCCAGTGAGTGATACCCAGCCTGGTCAGATTCTGGTTTTCTGATTTAGATCTGGTTTATGTATGAAAAATATTTTTACACTCATTGCCTATAACTTTCGTGCTACGACCACTACTACTACTACTGCTTCTGCTGCTGTTGCTGCTGTTGCTACTACTGCTACTACTCCTACTTCCACAACAACAACAACTACTACTACATGTGGTTTAATGTTAGACACATTTCAGACTGCTGACGGTGATGATCATACTGGAGAATGGCAGTAAGCCAATCTTAAATAAATCTTAGCGAACCGCCAAGAGAAACGTGGACAAACAAGTCACAAGACAAAACACGACGCGTTTCGACCTCTTAGGTCTTCTTCAGATAAGATACAAACAAATAGGACAATGAAAATGAACGAGTTTGTCACTTAGCTTTGATCTCTTCAGCGCAAGGTAGGCGTTGAATGAAAACGAGGCTTCGTTCATTTTCATTGTCCTATTTGTTTGTGTCTTGCCTGAAAAAGACCTAAGAGGTCGAAACGCATCGTGTTGTGTCTTGTGACTCGTTTGTCCACGTTTCTCTTGGCGGTTCGCTAACATTTATTTAAGATTTGTTTAGACTTCCGCCTGAAGTCGTCTCACTTTGCATCTAGGCAGTAAGCCAGTTTGTTTTACGTTTTTTTTAAAATACCGGACGTTGGCGCCAAATACTGTCAGATGGGCATTGTTTACGCAACAAGATGACTATATGTAAATGGAACAATTACCTTTCTATCACGAACTGCAATTCATTTGACGATAAGTGGATTAGTTCCATATCGACAGGTCTTTAACTAAGTATACCCTCTAATCGTAAATATAGATCCCAAAGAAGAAGGAAAATTCGCTAATAAACATGGTTATATCTCCCAAGAGCTCCAATAAATCAATTGTTGACATATGCATTTCAGTTTATGATGTGAAAAGACACAAGAAAATCATAGTGGCAAATCCCCCCCTCCGGGGTCACCTTTCCATTCTGCCACCTGAAGCACTAATACACTTAACAATAAGTACAACAACTCCTCCCTCTCAAACACATGCCACGCGCGCGCGCGCGCGCGCGCACACACACACACACACACACACACACACACACACACACACACACACACACACACACACACACGCACACACACACGTGCGCGCACGCACACACACACACACACACACACACACACACACGCAAGCACACACACACACACACACACACTCACACACACACACACACACACACACACACACACACACACACACACACACACACACACCAATGTTTCCACACACATGTCTGTGGAGTCTCTAATTAACACGCTGGATTTTCTTTTGCTTCTTAGGTGGCACCTCTGGTTGGTTTTTTGAAAACTCAACAAACATACTATGGTATTGCACACCAGCCTTTTTCTGGGATAGCATTCTGCTTAAAACCGAAAAGGCAGAGGAGTCAAGTTACCACTTTCCGCGGTCACTGAGGAGAAACAGTCAGGTTTCGAAATACCGGTATCTGACCAGGAGTTATAATAGTGAGTTTCCTCCCCTTTGGAGACTGTCTCCCCCTTGGAGACTATAAGCTCGCTGAAGGCTCATTTTGAGAAGCATTTATTATTCCACATTCTCCCACTCAAGCACATACTGCTAGTTAGGCAGAATTATCTACCACTGCAGATATGAATGCTTATCTCCCCCTATTTCTTCAATCTAAGACATAAGAGCAAACTTTGTTTATATTGAATATTTCTTGCAGTCATTGCACACTCAAGCAACGTTTCTACCAACACCGTTCAGACATCAACAGAAACACTGGCACCCTGGTCACACAACACTTCAACAAAACCAACCATTCACTGGCAGATCTTCAATGCATCCCAAACGAAAAACAAAACACAGCCAGCTACACACACCGACTGAGCAGGGAGTCCTTCTGGATGGCCAAACTGAAGACCTACGCTCCTCGGGGACTGAACACTCGCTTTCAGTAGGTGTGGAAATGTCTGACACAACAGACTGACAAACTTGCCGGACAACGATGAGTGTTTACCCTATCCCCCTTCTCTCCTTCCTTCCCCCTCCCCTCTCCTCCCTCCCAAACACTCCCCTGTCCCTCACCCCACTCCACCCCGCCCCCACCTCTCTCGCTGTCTTTCTGCTTTTAATCCTGAAGTTAGCAAAAATACCAAAAGCCCATTTTATTTTATTTTATCTTATTTTATTTTATTTTTAACTACAATGATGACGTGTTTTGTTTTCCAATACAAACTGCGTTATTCAGTCATAATTTGTGTAATATGACGCTGCACAAATGTTTACGTGTACTTACTGCGTCACTTCAAATTTTTGTTATGACGTGCTCGTACACGTGCAATAAAGCCCTTGAGGAAGGCCAGGCGGCCGAAATATTGGAGAAAAAACAAACAACTTGTTTGGAGTCGTTTCTTTCAATTGTGTTATATATATTATATATATATATATATATATATATATATATATATATATATATATATATGTGTGTGTGTGTGTGTGTGTGTGTGTGTGTGTGTGTGTGTGTGTGTGTGTGTGTGTTGTTGTTGTTGTCCATGGTAGCCTACAGCAGTAAGAATGTTAGTTTAAATTTCAGTTAAACGTGGTTTTTTTTTTCAAATGGCTAGATCGTTTTGACTGTCTTATTTTTTCAAACTCGACTTAGAGGAAGGATGAACATGGAGGGAGCTCTTCATGCTGTGATGATGCAGCTCGTGCATCGTGTGATTTGGCGTTAGTGGTTTGCTCAGCGTTAACACTCTTCATGCTGTGATGATGCAGCTCGTGCATCGTGTGATTTGGCGTTAGTGGTTTGCTCAGCGTTAACACTCTTCATGCTGTGATGATGCAGCTCATGCATCGTGTGATTTGGCGTTAGTGGTTTGCTCAGCGTTAACACTCTTCATGCTGTGATGATGCAGCTCGTGCGTCATGTGATTTGGCGTTAGTGGTTTGCTCAGCATTAACACTCTTCATGCTGTGATGATGCAGCTCGTGCGTCATGTGATTTGGCGTTAGTGGTTTGCTCAGCGTTAACTCCCCACAGAATAATAGAATTTAAGTACAATAGTTAAGTTTCCCCATTCAAAGTATATGAGAAGTAAGTAGACCTAAAAGAAGTGACATTTCATCTAGTTCACTTAGACTGGGTGATGCCATATGAGTGAGGAGCGCCGACAAATTGTAGCAGATTGGTTATAAGCTTGAAAAGGGGTTAGAAATTGGCATCACCGACTCTCCCTCCCCATTCTTCTTTTCTCAACATATACAATATGATATTTCGCACTAATTTCATTTATAGTAAAGATCCCTCTTTTATAGCACAAGCAATAGCTACAGTCTATTAAAAATCATGGAACTCGTAGACGTTTCTATTATAGACCATTTGTGTGTGTGTGTGTGTGTGTGTGTGTGTGTGTGTGTGTGTGTGTGTGTGTGTGTGTGTGTGTGTGTGCATGAATGCGAGCGTGCGTTCGTCGACGCTTCTGTAATAGACCATTCGTGTGTGTGTGTGTGTGTGTGTGTGTGTGTGTGTGTGTGTGTGTGTGTGTGTGTGTGTGTGTGACTGTGTCTGCGTGTGTCCGTCCATCCGTGTGTCTGTCTGTATGTCCATCTGTCTGTCTCTCTGTCTGTCTTTCTCACTGTCTACCTGTCTGTCTGCTTTGTATCTGTGTATCTCTCTGTGTGGGTGTGAGTGTTTTCAAGTAAACTTTGAGGACAAGAGGAAACATTTTTGTTTGAGTCAATTGCTTTGTTTGGAAATAGTCCTGGAACAGTGTTTGGTTCTTGTCCTGGGATAGTTCCTAACAAAGCTCCTACGTCTGTGAATATGCAAATTAATGTATTACTACAGGACAAACGTGTACATGACTT
>CM065715.1:2174928-2204928 GCA_033310375.1 Conus canariensis
CGTTTTCAATGTGAAGACAGTAATCATGCGATCTGCCTAACCAGCAACGTTTTCAATGTGAAGACAGTAATCATGCGATCTGCCTAACCAGCAACGTTTTCAATGTGAAGACAGTAATCATGCGATCTGCCTAACCAGCAACGTTTTCAATGTGAAGACAGTAATCATGCGATCTGCCTAACCAGCAACGTTTTCAATGTGAAGACAGTAATCATGCGATCTGCCTAACCAGCAACGTTTTCAATGTGAAGATAGTAATCATGCGATCTGCCTAACCAGCAACGTTTTCAATGTGAAGACAGTAATCATGCGATCTGCCTAACCAGCAACGTTTTCAATGTGAAGACAGTAATCATGCGATCTGCCTAACCAGCAACGTTTTCAATGTGAAGACAGTAATCATGCGATCTGCCTAACCAGCAACGTTTTCAATGTGAAGACAGTAATCATGCGATCTGCCTAACCAGCAACGTTTTCAATGTGAAGACAGTAATCATGCGATCTGCCTAACCAGCAACGTTTTCAATGTGAAGACAGTAATCATGCGATCTGCCTAACCAGCAACGTTTTCAATGTGAAGACAGTAATCATGCGATCTGCCTAACCAGCAACGTTTTCAATGTGAAGACAGTAATCATGCGATCTGCCTAACCAGCAACGTTTTCAATGTGAAGACAGTAATCATGCGATCTGCCTAACCAGCAACGTTTTCAATGTGAAGACAGTAATCATGCGATCTGCCTAACCAGCAACGTTTTCAATGTGAAGACAGTAATCATGCGATCTGCCTAACCAGCAACGTTTTCAATGTGAAGACAGTAATCATGCGATCTGCCTAACCAGCAACGTTTTCAATGTGAAGACAGTAATCATGCGATCTGCCTAACCAGCAACGTTTTCAATGTGAAGACAGTAATCATGCGATCTGCCTAACCAGCAACGTTTTCAATGTGAAGACAGTAATCATGCGATCTGCCTAACCAGCAACGTTTTCAATGTGAAGACAGTAATCATGCGATCTGCCTAACCAGCAACGTTTTCAATGTGAAGACAGTAATCATGCGATCTGCCTAACCAGCAACGTTTTCAATGTGAAGACAGTAATCATGCGATCTGCCTAACCAGCAACGTTTTCAATGTGAAGACAGTAATCATGCGATCTGCCTAACCAGCAACGTTTTCAATGTGAAGACAGTAATCATGCGATCTGCCTAACCAGCAACGTTTTCAATGTGAAGACAGTAATCATGCGATCTGCCTAACCAGCAACGTTTTCAATGTGAAGACAGTAATCATGCGATCTGCCTAACCAGCAACGTTTTCAATGTGAAGACAGTAATCATGCGATCTGCCTAACCAGCAACGTTTTCAATGTGAAGACAGTAATCATGCGATCTGCCTAACCAGCAACGTTTTCAATGTGAAGACAGTAATCATGCGATCTGCCTAACCAGCAACGTTTTCAATATTCTGAAGTTGGCTTTTTCTTTAAGTGTAATTAGTAGCATTTCCTGATTTCCATACTGAGAAAAGACATATTAAATGACATTTCATGGAAATATTGCAACAAGTATTGGCTTACATTATATGAAAAAAGAAACCATCATGCAGATTATTCAGAGCAGAGGTCCAGACTGATATGTAACATCCAAGTAACATAGAACACAGACACGCCGCATGTAGTTCTTTCGCGGCAGAGGAAGAAAAGTCAGAGTTCCTATTCGCTGTGAATCAATCAAGCAGAGCCAGTTTCAGTTTCAGTTTCATCAAGGAGGCGTCACTGCATGCGGACTAGTCCATAAACGCTACACCATTTCCGCTAAGTTTCGAGACCACACACGCACATGATTTTAAAAATTATTTTTCCAATAATATCAGCAAACAAATATCAGCAAAACGCATATGAATGAATAGGCAAAATCGAGAAGAGGGGAAGGGGAGGGGGTAGAGAAATAACGAGATACACACATAAAGACATACTAGACAAAAAGCATTCTACCAGTTCAATTCGAAAAAAAAACATGAAAGAATAGAAAAGAAAGAAAGAAAGAAAGAAAGAAAGAAAGAAAACGAATAAGGAACGAGTCACAAATACATTACTTTTTTTCCGTCTACAAGGCAATCGAGGAACATGTACATCCGCTTTGCCTGAACATGCAGGTTACAGTCATTACATAACATTTGACACATTCATGAAACAGTTGTCTAAAATTTCTTGAATGTAGCTATTGCTGTCGACCAATTACAGCCATGTTTTGTTTCCCCCTCCTTTATGTCATTAATTTAGAAACATGAACAAGTTTTTTGTTCATAGAGACACCATTTTCTGTTAAATTCTACGTACTTCATTTCTAAACAATGATTAGATTTTTCTATCTTATATATGTTATTAATATCTCTGAATAAGTGTTTGATAGTAGGTTTTGTTTTGTTTATTCTACATCTGTATATATAAAGTTTAATCCATAAAATAATGTGGTCAGACACCTCATCTGTTTTCGTATGTTCATCGTTTCCAAACAAAACCAGCTCCATATTAACATTCATTCTACTGCAATGTTCACATCTTTCTTTCAGTACATTTTCCAATTCCCCCCAGAAGCATTCTGCAAACTGACATTGCCATAGGTAATGTTGGATTGAATCGGTGCAAGTTTTCGCAGAATGTGCACAGATTGCAGACAAGAATCCCCATCTCCTTTAAAATGTAATTTGTACCAAGAATATCATTACAAATTCTTATTTGGAACCATGCCATTTTAGTTTAATTTCTTTAAATTGTTTTACTTATTTTAATACTTGCTCCCAATCTACGAAACAGCTTAATTTATTTTCCCAATTTGGAAAGGAGCGAATATCAAAGATGATTCTTTTTTTTTCTATGAGAGTGCTGTAGAAGATTTTCGATCCTTTTTTTTAACTCCAGATACTCTTTGCAGTGCTTTTGTTCTTGGATTATAGTTGTTCGTTATTTTGATATTTGTACTTCTTAAATAACTTTTTATCTATAATATACATCCCATGTTATTCAGATTATTTACCATAATATCATATTTTTCAGAGAATATTTTATAATCGAGAAAACTTCCATCTTCATTGACAACATCTCTAACTAGGCGTATCTGCTTTGCTATCCAGTTTTTTTTTTAATTCATGACTTCATTACAAACTCTTAACGTATCATTACAAAATAACGGCTCTGCTAATTCCTCATGTGAATTAATTAATTTTACCTGATCTGCAAAGTTAACATATCAAGTGAAAACATTTTTCCAAAACTCATTATTAATAAGAATGTTTTTAGGTCCGTAATCGTCAAATAAATCTATTTCTGGGCACATAACACGTAATATCTTTTCCATTTTGGATTTGTCATGTATATGTTTTTTACCCAGGTCATTTTCAAGGCTTCTGGATATTTCTTTAAGTGAGGTACACCTATACCTCCATTTTGACAGTACGTGTCGCGTATTTCCTTTTGATCTTGTAAGTTCTTTTTGTTTTATTCCATCTAATTCAAAACATAGTTTCTGAAGGTGGTTTATTTCGTTTTCGGGAGGGTTTGGTAACAGAATCCACAGGTATATAGAGTTTTGAAAGTGTCATGGCCTGCAGTACTGCAATCCTGCCTAGGGGTGTAGATATATGTTTTGACCAAATTCTGAACAATTGCTTGACTTCATTAAATTTATCTGCTATGTTGATTTCTGTCATTTTTGATATATTGTCTGTGAACCAAATTCCTAATATTTTGTATTTGGGTGGGTTCCATTTCATTTTCCTTTCGGGCAGATACTGACATTTTGAATTCTTCAGTCTTCCTAACCATACATTTACAGGTTTTTTTTTTCATAATTCAGTTTAAGTCCTGAAAAAAACATCAAACTCTGTAAGTGTCTCAAACAGCTTTTCATATGACATCCTATCTCCTTCTAATGTAAATACTGTATCATCTGCAAACTGGCTAATTTTGAAAACCGTATCGAGTATTGTAATGCCCTTTATTTTCTCGTCTTCGCTGATTTTACATACTAAAATTTCTGCACACAAAATATATAGATATGATGAAATGGGATCGCCTTGACGGCACCCTTTTTGTATTTCAAAACCCTGAGATACTGTCCCGTTCACAATCACAAAATAATCTTATGTTTTTTATAAAATGCTGAAATCCAGCAGCATAGATCCCCCCCCCCCCCCCCCAATCCAAAACCTTTAAATACCTTATTCATATATGACCAGTTTATCGAATCAAACGCCTTCTGTTAGTCGACTGATACTAGTAAGCCAGGTACAGATTGTTTTTCAAGGTAAAACATTGTCTCTTTTTATATTTTCTCAAATATATCGTCCAGGGATAAAACCTGTCTGATCTTCATTGATTAAATGAGGCAGAACAGTCTTAATTCTATTAGCAATACATGTGGTGCCCATTTTAAGGAAACATTTAACAATGAATTGGTTTCCAGTTTCTTAAAAAAAAACTCTCTTGGTTTGTCTGCTTTTGGTAGGCACGTGGTTATTCCTTCTCTTTGAGACACTGACATCTCTTTGTTTATAAAACCTTCATTTAAAGACCTGATTACAAACTCTCCTATTTGTGTCCAAAAGAACTTATAAAAAATGGCTGTCATTCCATCTGTGGCAGGGCTTTTGTCATTCTGTATCTTTTTCAGGGCTTCTGATGCTTCTTGGGTAGTAATCAATCCTTCTAATTGTTCTGATTCGTCTTTAATTAACTGTAGTAGATTTAATATGTACATTCTAATATCGATATCCATTACGTCTCTTTTCTTATACAAATGCTCGTAGTATGATCTGGTCACTGCTAGCATTTCATCTGTTTCTGACAACCCACATTTCCTTGATCTGTCACTAATTTCAACATCTGTTTGCTTACAACATGTCTTTTTTTCTAGATTGCAAAAAGACTTGGTTATTTTTTCACTCTGTGAAGCCCATCTTGCTTTGGGTCTAAGCATGATTCCATCTACTTTTGTTTTTCGTGAATATGCAAGCTCGTCTTTTTTTCTTTGGAGATTAATAGCATTAACATGAGTGTGTCTTTCCCTTTCTAGGTCTTGTAATTCCTTTTCTAAGCAGTTTTCTGCGTTCGTTTGTTCTTGATCTTATTTCCTTAATTAGAATTTCTAGAAATAAACTATAACTTATTGTAAATTGTCCCCTATCACTATATAGTTTGGTAATTTTTGTGCAGACTGCAGCGCTTAGTGGGCCAGGGCACGGCAAGAGGCTGGTGTCTGGAGCTTTGCTAAGGTTCCATTCATATGAAGCTTGAAAAGTGTGTAGCTTGCTGGCAGCTCCACATAAAGCGGCGCTTCTTCTAACAGCATACAGTTCTCTATTTTTGGTCCTTGGTTTCGCAACCTCAGGTGTGAAATAATCTTTGACAGGTTAAAGCTTTCACCTGAAGGAGTGAAGGATCCCCCAAAATCAACAGCAATGGGCACTTACCTGATTCTAATCACCTCAGCAGGCATAGGACATGCCCGTATTTGCCCGTGTGTAACCTCAGTGCTCCCATATTTCATGGTAATGCCCGCTCCTTCGCAGAAAAAAAAGAAATACCACACATAATATACATAAGCCAAAAAAAAAAAAAAACAAAAAAAAACACGAAAAGACAAACTAAAAAAGCTGAACATGTTCAGGGGGCTGCATGGAAGCCTTGGCAGTGTCAAGGAGCAGTGCCTCTTGATGTTTATGGGGCAATTCCGCTCCTCCTCGTACCTAGTGCTGGTATTTCCCAGACTGACCACATTGTTTCAACCACAAGTTGTACCTAGTGCTGGTATTTCCCAGACTGACCACATTATTTCAACCACAAGTTGTAGTCTAAGTCAACATCTAAACATCTTTGTGTTTTTATCCCTGGCTATGTTTTGACTGAAGATATTTCATCGTAGCGGAACTACAGTTCTAAAAAGTTGAAACTTCTGTAAGAAAAACACACAAGTCCTTTGAGCTGTGACTGGGCCATATAACCTTCAGCATCCTGCCGGGCCACGATAACCCACTGTGAGTCACCTGAACTTTTAACACAGACCTGGGTCAGTTTTGCCTTCTCTGGATCAATAGACCCTCATCCTCAATGTGGCTAGAAGTATTTCTACCTGCACCGTTTGACTTCCCCCCCTAGGTTTTGGTTACCGTGATCCAGAAAGGGTCACCAACCAAACTTCCACACCAGTTTCGGTAACTCAGAGTCATTCTGGGTCACGTAAACGTTGAAAAGGCTTTGAATACTATGACAAATGTAAACGTATCTGATCTTGGACTTATGTCCGGGTTTCAATTTCCAGTTCAGGATCATTTAACTTGACACGGTTCACTGCACCCATTAGGAGTCACACAATCTTTGAGAAGTTGAAAAAGGGGTACAAAGACCTTGTATGGAATGATTGAAATGCCTTCATTGCATAGAAACACAGTCGATATCTTCAATGACAAACATGCGCAGGTGAGAGAATGGTATATTGTGCCTGTATTTTCCATCTTGTTGGTTTGTTACAGGGTTCCAGAAAACCCGTGCAGTACCCCAGTGGACAGTGGAACTGTTCCATGGACAACTGGAAAGGACTGTACGGCCTGCAGCCCCACCTGGCCTGTAATCTGTTTGTGGAGTGTGTGGATGGAAGGGACGAAGATGACTGTGGCTACACCAGGTGTCACCAGGTTAGGCTTTTATTCACCTGGGCACAATGGAAAAGGAGGGCTGGGGAGGAGGGCCAAAAATGAGATCGGGTTGCAGGGCAAAAACAGCAAATTAATTTATAAATAAATGAATAAGCAAATAAAACAAAACAAAAAAAAAAAAAAGGAATGGAATGATGGGATGTGGGACACCAATGTTGTGAAGGTAGGGCGAGGGTTTCCACTGCAGCCGGGGGGGGGGGGGGGGGGGGGGGGTATTTGATGCCTTTCCTGGCAAATAACAGGTAACTGTTCACTACACTTTTACAGAATTTTTCTTGGTGAGGAGGAATCCAAAATAATTGGAGCCTCCTCCCTCCCCGAAGCTGCCTCTGTTTACCCAGGCAGCCACCTACAACTGGGCCATCATTGGCACAAGCCTGTCAATCCTGTTCCGGTACACATTGTCACCCCTGGGGCAAAATGTCACCCCAGGTACACAATGTCACCCCTGGTGCAAAATATCACCCCAGGTACACAATGTCACCCCTGGGGCAAAATGTCACCCCAGGTACACAATGTCACTCCTTGTGCAAATATCACCCCAGGTACACAATGTCACTCCTGGTGCAAAATATCACCCCAGGTACACAATGTCACCCTGGTACAAAATATCACCCCAGGTACACAATGTCACCCCTAGTGCAAAATATCACGCCAGGTACACAATGTCACCCTGGTGCAAAATATCACCCCAGGTACACAATGTCACCCCTGGTGCAAACTATCACCCCAGGTACACATTGTCATTCTGGTGCAAAATATCACCCCAGGTACACAATGTCACTCCTGGTTTACAATATCACCATAGGTACATTATGTCACTCCTGGTGCAAAATGTCACTCCATGTACACAATGTCACCCCTGGTGCAAATATCACCCCAGGTACACAATGTCACCCCTGGTGCAAAATATCACCCCAGGTACATACTGTCAATCCGGTACAAAATATCACCCCTGGTACACAATGTCACTTCTGGTGCAAAATATCACCCCAGGTACACAATGTCACTTCTGGTGCAAAATATCACCCCAGGTACACAATGTCACCTCTGGTGCAAAATATCACCCCAGGTACACAATGTTACTTCTGGTGCAAAATATCACCCCAGGTACACAATGTCACTTCTGGTGCAAAATATCACCCCAGGTACACAATGTCGCTTCTGGTGCAAAATATCACCCCAGGTACACAATGTCACTTCTGGTGCAAAATATCACCCCAGGTACACAATGTCACTTCTGGTGCAAAATATCACCCCAGGTACACAATGTCACCCCTGGTGCAAAATATCACCCCTGGTACACAATGTCACTTCTGGTGCAAAATATCACCCCAGGTACACAATGTCGCTTCTGGTGCAAAATATCACCACAGGTACACAATGTAACCTTGGTGGAAAATATCACGCCAGGTACACAATGTCACCCCTGGTGAAAAATATCACGCCAGGTACACAATGTCACCCTGGTGCAAAATAGCACCCCAGGTACACAGCGTCACCCCTGGTGAAAAATATCACCCCAGGTACACAATGTAACCTTGGTGGAAAATGTTATCCCTTGTGCAAAATATCACCCCAGGTACACAATGTCAGCCCACGTGCAAAATGCACCCCTGGTACAAAATAATACCTAAGGTACAAAATGTCACCTCCAGTACAAAATGTCACCCATGTACAAAACTGCACTTCTGGGTCAAAATGTCCCTGGATCAAAATGCCTAGGTATTAATTGGTACCCCAGGTACATAATGTCATTCCGGTACAAAATGTCACCCCAGGTACAAAATGTCCCCCTGTGCAAAATGTTAACCCGGTGTGCGTGCGTGCGTGCGTGCGTGTGTGTGTGTGTGTGTGTGTGTGTGTGTGTGTGTGTGTGTGTGTGTGTGTGTGTGTGTGTGTGTGTGTGCGGAATACCTCACGATGAATGATTCTGTCAGGACTGCGACCAGAATGACCTTGGTGATGAATTTCATTTTGTAATGAAATGCACCAAATATAACGACATCAGAAATCAGTTTATACCAAGAGCATTTACATGCATTAAGTCCGTATTTAACTATAGTCGTTTGCTCTGTGGTGGTAAAAAAGTGTTGCTAAACTCAGCAAAGTTCCTAAAACTTAGTAAAGTTGTGTAACATTATATTCAGTGTGATAATCATCGGGAAAATGTTCGGATGTTTGATGTGTTTCATTTACTTTTGTTTGATTTGTTTCAAGTCCTCCATGCCCCAAAACGGGTCACAGGATTAAAATCGTTGAATCTCTCTCTCTCTCTCTCTCTCTCTCTCTCTCTCTCTCTCTCTCTTGTGTGTGTGTGTGTGTGTGTGTGTGTGTGTGTGTGTGTGTGTGTGTTCTTGTATTACCACAGCGTTGCTCATAACAGCTCTCCATCCACAGCCACATCCTGGCTCGTCCAGTGTTAGCTGCAGTACCACAGGGAGCAGGTCAAGTCATTATGAGGCAGTCAACCAGAGGAGATACTCCTCTCCTGCCAAGTCACATTGGTGGTGTTCAGCGGTGGCTGTTCTAAGTCAACGTACACATGACACCACCTGTTAAGCCCCCTTCTGACAACATTAAGGTCTTAGTGGCGCAGTGAGTTGAGTGAGCGTTCCCTTGAGGAAGGCAACATTACAAATGTTTGATGACAGTCCCTATTAGCTTGTCAATACTGGTGACCTCGGTACAAATTCATCAAGGGCAAAGGCGTGGAGAGGAAATCAAATCTGAAGTTGTCATAAGAGCAGGGAATGAAGGGCAACAGAATATCAGACTTTAGAAAGTGGAGGATGATGAGGTTCATGCTATGGAACTCTCTACTGGTCGAGACTACATGAAGGGGCTTTACTGCAATTTTGCTTTCATTTCGCCTCCCAGAATCAACCCGGCCTGAGAGATACAGAAACCTGCCAATGTTTTGCACGGTACTTGAGCAACATCCGAAGGGACACCTTCATTAAGGGGATAAAACGTGACTGTGAGTCTTTTTAATTGAGTCTAGAGCAATTTCCGCTCTGGGTAGGAGTGGGGCCAGTGGGCAAAAATTAAAAACCCACACTTAAATGACTCTAAAAAGAATCGAACCCATGATCTAGCTCGAAATTGGGCCCCTGCAGCTGGTGTGCTTTCTTTGTTGTGATGAAGAGAGAAGAATTCTGCCATCAAACATTTTTTTTAATTAAAAAAAATGAACAGACAAGTAAAATATCGAACTATTTTCCTATAGAAATAGCTTTGAAAGTAAATTCCTGTCAAACGGTTTCCTCCAACACAAATAAAACAATCAGCATTTTGTAATTCCCTGCTTCTTGTATCATAATACTAACTGAAAAAAGTCTAATTACAAAAATTGAAATGACTTTCTTCCTTTTTTCACATTCATCCAAATGATCCAAATGATACTGATTGTGACGGACCATTTTTGTCCGATCCCAAATTGTGGGGACAATTCTGAAGTGACATGAATTTGCCTGTTCACCGGTTGACCTATGTACCTGACAGCTACTCACCCGCGTTTTGTGCCCGTCAGGTGAGCGAGAATTTCCCTTCAGTCTCTGCAGATTTGCCGGCCTTGAAACATCACACGGTGCCGAAGGGAGACTGGAACCTGTTTTGTGGCAATCAGGTATGTTTCAGTAGTTAAATGGAAGTTAGGGTTTGTATTAATGGAGCTGTTTTTTCCTACAGGTGGTCGTGGATTTTCCAGTTCTTAGTGAAGGCCCAAAATATCTAATTGTTCCCTTGATTGATCTTGTGATTGACAAGACTTGACGATACTTAGGGTGACAGTAGGAAGCTGTGGTTAGTGAATGTGTGAGTCGAGAGAGGGATGAGAAGAATGAGTGAAGGGAAGGAAGAGAGAACATGTATATTTATACGTGATCGGGAAAATGTGATCAAGTTAAATCAATGTTTTATGTTTAAAAAAAAACGTTTATTTTTTTTCCCTCAAGTATTATTATGATGTGTTGGTAAGCTCTGAAAGTGAGCAATAAAAATTATTGTGCATAAATTATTGGAAAATATATTCTGATCCTTGTTGTGGACTCGTCTAGTGGTGATAATGCGGAAAGATAAAAAAGAAACATTTTTTCTTGATAAAAAAAGACAAAATGAAAATCGTTCCTTTATATGTAATTGGACACGTATAGTGATGATGATGTGGAAAAGTAAAAACGTTCTTTTCTTAATAAAAGAACATATGCAATTCGTTCCTGTATATGTAATGATTGCATTCTTGGTACTATGGAAAAGGTTATATGTTGAAATCGTTTTCTTCAATGTAACCACTCATAGTTTTAATCGAGGACTTTTTTCTATTGTAATGCATCAATTATATTGAATCTTACTGGATTATATTATGGGTATTTCCCCCAAATTCCAGTGAAATGCATTATGTGAAGAGTGACTGCTAGTGACAAACAAGGATGATAAATATGTAGGCAGTAGGCTAGGTAATCAAGGTAGTTACCAGTTCCCTAGGTGTCGGTGAAGCCCCTGAGTCCGGCCTGGAGATGATTGCCACTGGGTGTGGGGGTACAGCCCGTGCCCCAGTCACTGTCTCTGTCCTGTAGACGTGGAGAGGCTGACTACAGGATCAGTAGAGGACACGTGTGATAAAGGGCCTCAGGATTCTCCGTCACGACGACAAGGAGGAGTTGACTGCCAGGTCGGTGGTTCAATGTGTGTGGTTTTTTCTGCTGTGTGGATGTTCCAGTGAGGACTCCACGAACTGCATCCGTGAGCGGTTTGCGTATTGTGTGAACAATTGTGTATGACTTGGGCTCGACGCAGCCAGGTATACGGACTGTTTGTTAGGACATTGCTGAAGGCGCCAATGAAAAAAAGAACACACACACACACACCACACACACACAACACACACACACACCATAATATATATATATATATATATATATATATATAGAGAGAGAGAGAGAGAGAGAGAGAGAGAGAGAGAGAATATATATATATATATATATATATATTATATATAGAGAGAGAGAGAGAGAGAGAGAGAGAGAGAGAGCGAGAGAGAGAGAGATATATAGATATGTTTCATAATTTTCTTTTGCTTCTTAGATGGGACCTTTGGTGGTTGTTTTTTTTTTAAATTCAACAAACATATCATGGTATTGCACACCAGCCTTTTTCTGGGATAGCATTCTGCTTAAAACCTAAAAGGCAGAGGAGTCAAGTTACCACTTTCCGAAGTCACTGAGGAGAAACGATCAGGTTTCGAAATACCGGTATCTGACCAGGAGTTATGATATGTTAGTGAGTTTTCTCCCCTTTGGAGATGGTCTCCCCCTTGGAGACTATAAGCCTGCTGAAGGCTCATTATGAGAAGAACTTATTATTCCCCATTCACCCACTCAAGCACATACTGTTAGTTAGGCAGAATTATCTACCACTGCAGATATGAATGCTTATCTCCCCCTATTTCTTCAATCTAAGACATAAG
Organism: Conus canariensis; assembly: GCA_033310375.1. Lineage (NCBI taxonomy): Eukaryota > Metazoa > Mollusca > Gastropoda > Neogastropoda > Conidae > Conus > Conus canariensis. The sequence continues at coordinate 2,187,113 of CM065715.1, forward strand.
AGCAAGCTTTGTTTATAATTCAATATTTCTTGCAGTCATTGTAACACCAAGCTGCTCTGAAAATTGCTGGAATGGTGCTCACTTACTTACCCTTGGAATTTATTAGTTTATTATAGTTCAGTCCCTTGCGGATTCATTCCAAGAACTGACCCTTAGCACTTATATCTAAGATGTTATCTTTTTATATTTACTACTTTTCACAAGAAAATCTAGTTATTTTGTTGCTTCATAATTTTTCTTTTGCTTCTTAGGTGGGACCTTTGTTTTTTTTGTTTTTTTGTTTTTTGTTGTTGTTGAAAACTCAACAAACATACTATGGTATTGCACACCAGCCTTTTTCTGGGATAGCATTCTGCTTAAAACCTAAAAGGCAGAGGAGTCAAGTTAGGACTTTCCGAAGTCACTAAGGAGAAACAATCAGGTTTCGAAATACCGGTGTCTGACCAGAAGTTATGATATGTTAGTGAGTTTTCTCCCCTTTGGAGATGGTCTCCCCCTTGGAGACTATAAGCTTGCTGAAGGCTCATTATGAGAAGCATTTATGATTCCCCATTCACCCACTCAAGCACATACTGTTAGTTAGGCAGAATTATCTACCACTGCAGACATGAATGCTAATGTGTTAGTTTATATAACACGACTGAGAACAAGAATACAATTTCTATGCTACTTATAATTACGCATGAACAATCCAATCACACAAAATGGAATAATCAACACATAAAAAATCAATACTTCCTAATCCCAGGTTATAATAAAATGGCTTCTTACCTGGCCAGGTTTTCACATACACACAACCACGCTTTCACACCACACCACAGTTCTTGAACAAGTCTCTTCTTCAGCACTGCTTGATGGTGACGCCCTTGGTTGACTGGCTCCAGGTTTCAGGACTGGGTCTTCATGGTCGTCTCTGGGATCTTGACGTAGAACTCTTCTTCTTCGTATCCTTCACCCACGTCTGGGTTTCAAACTCAGTTTGTCTCTTGTCACCCACCTCTGGGCTTCAAACTCAGTCTTTTTACTTCCAGCTTGTCTCTTACCCTAAGACCTTGCTGTCTCTTCTGTCATCCAGACCACATTTTCTCTGGACCCTACTCTGTCCTGCTCACTCTCCTCTCCTCTCTCTCCTCTGTCCTTCTCTCTCTCGTGGTGTTATTCTCCTCTGCCATTACGTTGTTGTCCCTCAGTTTATACAGGGATGACACCAAGGATTTCCCTTTGGGCCATGCCTTTGTCCATGCTGCTTCTCCACTACCTTGTTCACAAGTACCCTGAATTCCCCTTTCGCTAAATTCTTCCACACGTCAGCATTTACACACATCCCTACTTAATTGATTAGCAAACAACCACTTGGCACCAGATGGACATCGAAATTTCCCGCCGACTTCGGGGGTCACTTAACACAGTAATTATCCTGGAGAAAAGCTACAACAACAATGTCCACGCGCATTCAACCAGCCTAACAATAGCTTCAGATGCAGAGGACAAAGCAGGGTTTTCTCCCTTTTGTTTCTCTGGGATGCCAGTCGCTCAGGGAACACTGATCACTCTCAGACAGCACCTCTAAATATGTAGGGGTGAACCGGACCGCAAAGCCAGCAACACGGTGCCGGAGACAAAACGGGCCTTGTGAGGCCAGAACTGACAGAAATTTGTCCCAGCTTCCATCTGGCTCGCCGTCCATTCAAACTATTCACACATAATTATTTACTATCAATGAAAACCTTCGAACCCAAGAAATGAAATGCAGTAAGTCACGTTTGACAATTTTGTGGCCGTCCATTCAAACTATTCACACATATTTACTATCAATGAAAACCTTCAAACCCAAGGAATGAAATGCAGTAAGTCACGTTTGACAATTTTGTTGCTGTTCTAAAGTATTGCTGATTAATGTCCCGGAGTGTACCCACTTTTAACGTGTTTGCATCATATTTTTCACTACTTCGATAAGAAATACTAAAGAGCATGAAATAATTTTACAACGAATGAATAGCTGGCATTTCGCTCTGTTCATACCTATAAACTTCATTATCCAAGATGGTGTCTAAGCAGAGAACTTTGCTTCTGAAAATTGGTAGAAAACACAACTGACTATTCTCTTCGCCAGGCCGTCAGCGCATGCTTTTGATACGATTTTCAATTGAAAAATACATTGTTGAAATGGACTGTTGGACAAGAAGTTCTATCCATTTTCAGTTATATCCACAACAGAAATGGAGTCATTAGCAAGATTTCGATCGGGAAGTCTGAATTCTGTAGAATGATAATTTGGATCAGAACTCTGACAATGAATGAAGAAGGCAACTTGCTCAAGGAACCGGCGCCGTCAGTCATTTCGTATAGCCGCAAGCCTGAATGAAGAAGGCGGCTTGCTCAAGGAACCGGCGCCGTCAGTCATTTCGTATAGTCGCAAGCCTGTGCGGAAAAGATCCTAGGCATGTGATGTACGAAATGAGACCTTATGGACTTTACTTCTAACGTCCATTTTCGTGTTCTTCGGTTTTTCTCATACTTTTTGTGAAATCAAGAACTATTCAAGGTTTGTTCGACAGACAATTGAAAATGCCGCCAAAATCAGTTGTGCAAAATGCCAGTTTAGCGAAAATATGGGCTTCTTGGCCCAGTACAGTTGTAACGAATAAAACACATTAATTTTGTGACTTAGGTGACATATATACAAGTATGTAGGTTCTGAGGTATTCGTATTTGTACACAAAACAATCGAGATCCATCAATCAAGGGAGGTAAGTGGCGAGGTAATTCTTGAACAAAACGACGAATAACCAAGAAATGCACCGTTAGCACCTGGTTACATCTGTTTCTGTCTTTACTTGGAGATTGTGTTGCGTTCTTGTGGTTCTTTCCTCTTGAATGAGTGAGTATGGCTGTCTGAACCATTTAAAAGAAATTGATTAGTTGTTTTGGATTTTGTTTGTGTGTTTGAAAAAAAAAAAAAAAAAACGAAACGAAGTAAACAATTCTGTATTTTGTACCCTGGTGGGACATTGATTATATTTTGTTGTTATTGTTGTGCCAGTGCTTCATTCACACTTGTGTTTATTGTTTAGTAATGTTGGATTAGTTTTCATTTTTGATCTCTGTGCCCCCACCCCTCGGACATTTCACTGGCACCTCCCTCTGCTACGACTCAGGTGATGGATGCAAGTGTTGCAAGGACTCGTCCATCCACCTCTTTAGGTTTACTTCTAGATAGTCTCCCTTTCTTTTCCCGCACTTTAGTCTGGCGTCCCGATCTCCTGTTCGTGGAGGGCAGAGGAGAGAAGCTGTCAACCAGGTGATTTTGCCCGTTCATTGCTTCTTGTTGTTGTTGTTGTTGTTGTTGTTTGGCATTGGTTACCGATTTTTTTTCGCCCTGTATCCCTGAATTCCTGTTTTATTTGGTTATTCCTATATTTTGTTAGTTGGGTTTGAAAAATACTTAGTCTTTTCTAAAGAGTGATTGGTTGTTAGTGTTTGTTTCAAATTTTTTTTTAAAATATAGATATAGTGTAGTGGACAGAGATTTGAAACGTTTTTGCTTTTGCTAGCGATCATTTGTCTTGTGGTCCACTAATGTTTGTGTCCTGTTGGACAGGACAAAATTTCATATCCCACTATGGCACAGAAAGCTAAAGAAGAGAGTCCTGCTGTGTCCTCTATGGGCGAGGACAAAGTTTTCACAAACATTTACGGCGAGGTAAGGCATGTGGTTTGGAGGGAGAGGCTCTGTTGGCCTATGTAGACAAATGTATTGCCTAAGACATGGAAAGAGAGGAAAGAATCAGGACGAAAGAATTTCAGTTGCAGGAAGAAGAGAACTAAAAAAAGAGCAGATATAAATACAAAGAATTTCAGTTGCAGGAAGAAGAGAACTAAAAAAGAGCAGATATAAATACAAAGAATTTCAGTTGCAGGAAGAAGAGAACTAAAAAAAGAGCAGATATAAATACAAAGAATTTCAGTTGCAGGAAGAAGAGAACTAAAAAAGAGCAGATATAAATACAAAGAATTTCAGTTGCAGGAAGAAGAGAACTAAAAAAGAGCAGATATAAATACAAAGAATTTCAGTTGCAGGAAGAAGAGAACTAAAAAAGAGCAGATATAAATACAAAGAATTTCAGTTGCAGGAAGAAGAGAACTAAAAAAGAGCAGATATAAATACAAAGAATTTCAGTTGCAGGAAGAAGAGAACTAAAACAGAGCAGATATAAATACAAAGAATTTCAGTTGCAGGAAGAAGAGAACTAAAAACAGAGCAGATATAAATACAAAGAATTTCAGTTGCAGGAAGAAGAGAACTAAAACAGAGCAGATATAAATACAAAGAATTTCAGTTGCAGGAAGAAGAGAACTAAAAACAGAGCAGATATAAATACAAAGAATTTCAGTTGCAGGAAGAAGAGAACTAAAAAAAGAGCAGATATAAATACAAAGAATTTCAGTTGCAGGAAGAAGAGAACTAAAAAAGAGCAGATATAAATACAAAGAATTTCAGTTGCAGGAAGAAGAGAACTAAAAAAGAGCAGATATAAATACAAGACAAGGGAATTCAGGAGATAAGGAGAACTAAAGGAGCGCAGGATGATAAGAATACAGAAAGGAAAGTAAAAGGAGATTAAAGGAAACTAAAGGAGCGCAGGAGATAGAGGAAACTAAAAGAAAGTAAAAGGAGATTAAAGGAAACTAAAGGAGCGCAGGAGATAGAGGAAACTAAAAGAAAGTAAAAGGAGATTAAAGGAAACTAAAGGAGCGCAGGAGATAGAGGAAACTAAAGAAAGTAAAAGGAGATTAAAGGAACTAAAGGAGCGCAGGAGATAGAGGAAACTAAAGAAGTAAAGGAGATTAAAGAAAATAAAGGAGCGCAGGAGATAGAGGAAACTAAAAGAAAGTAAAAGGAGATTAAAGGAAACTAAAGGAGCGCAGGAGATAGAGGAAACTAAAGAAAGTAAAAGGAGATTAAAGGAAACTAAAGGAGCGCAGGAGATAGAGGAAACTAAAGAACACAGTTTCAAGTGACTCCTCAGCGGGACAATGGCTTCTTGGCATACCATTGATACATTGTCCACGTTGTGTAGAGGAGTGTGGGGAGAACAACTGGTCTGCACCCCTTCTGCTTGGTCTCTTGGTGACGCTGTGGAACAGTATGCTACCAAGGTAGGTGAATTTGCTCGCTGCAGTGAGTCTCACACCTTTGATTGTGATGTTTGGCTCATTGTAGGGTCTGCCTGGCGCAGGTTGATGCAGAACTTCCAACTTCTTTTTGTATTTATGGTGAGATCGAAGTTGGCGCAGGCTACAAAACATTTGTTGATGCTGAGTTACATGTCAGTTTCTGAGCCAGTATTGAGGGTAACGTCATCAGCAAACAGAAAGTCCCTGATGATGCCTTTAATAGATTTTGCCTGGAGCCTTTTGAGGTTAAAGAGCTTTCCATCTGTTCTGAATCTGATGTTGATGCCTACGTTTCCTTCTCTGAAGACATCAGTTAGGACTGCGGAGAACATGATGCTCATCAAACTGAGTGCTAAAACACAGCCTTGCTTTACGCCATTTGTGACAGGGAATGGGCTTGATGTCTCTCATTGTTCCTGGATTCTGGCCTATATGCCATAATGGAATTGTCACACCATAGAGATGAATTTCGGTGGGCATCTGTATTTGGCCATGATCTTCCACATGCCCTCTCTATTGGTAGTATCAAAGGCCTTGGTCAGGTCGGCATAGAAGAGAACAGGTCAGCATTTTGTTCCTGACATTTTTCTTAGAGCTGTCTAGCAGCAAGTACTGTATCAGTGGTTCCTATGTCTTTTCTGAAGCCGCAATGGCGTTCTGGCAAAAACTCTTGCTCAAGATGTCTTAAAGGCGGGTTCAGAAGAATCCTGACAAGTACCTTGCCTGCTGTAGAAAGGAGGGATTTGCCTGGTGGTTGTCACAGGCCTGGATGTTCCCTTTGCACTTGTACAAATGGATTATGGATGCATCTTTAACCTCCTGAGGGATCGACTCCTGCCACTTTTAAGAAAAATATAAAGAATTGGATACACATCTTAGAAAATAGAGAGCAAAAGAGAACAAACTCATACCGTTTTATCCGAGATTGCTGTTCTTCCTATCTTGTATGTTTCAGCAATGCTATCAGAAAACCGCCTGTTACAATAACAGCCAATCAGAGGGCATGACACAAATATCCGAGCTGATATAACAGGAGTGTAGTTTACATGCTGATACAGTTTACCAAGCATTTACGCTGTTTGTTAAACTGACTGCTTTAAACACAGGACAGAGAGAATGTGAAGCATTAGGGTATGATTTCATCCAAACAAATGCAAGTACCCATTGCTGGTTATACAAATAATCTTTACGTCATGGTGAGAGAGAGAGAGAGAGAGAGAGAGAGAGAGAGAGAGAGAGAGAGAGAGAGAGAGAGAGAGAGAGAGAGGAAACAACCCTCAAAGGCAACACCTAGTCTCAGCAGACGACGACTTGGAGTGGGGCGTTTTGGGTCTCGTTCTGAATCTTTTTGCTCCAACTCTGCACTCAATGTAAATGGGATTGGGGGGGGGGGGGGGGGGGGCATCTGTACGATCTTTAAGAGTTTACCCAAACCAGGCAATACTGCCAGGGGATCTCACAATTCTTCTGTGATTTTAACGTGTCTGTGATCATTTGCAGTGTACCTGTCTTGGTTCTGACTTTGTTAAATGCTGTGTCAAGGGTGACAGAACGACAGCAATGTGGAGAAACTAGAATCCACAAAATCCTGCTTACCCAGCAGAGCTGTGACTGGCCTTTGTGGAGGTTAGTGTTTGCAGAGCTGTGACTGACTTTTGGGTTTGGTGTTTGCAGAGCTGTGACTGACCTTTGTAGGGGTTGGTGTTTACAGAGCTGTGACTGGCCTTTGAGGGGGTTGGTATTTGCAGAGCTGTGACTGACCTTTGAGGGGGTTAGTGTTTGCAGAGCTGTGACTGGCCTTTGAGGGGGTTGGTGATTTGCAGATCTCTGACTGTCCTTTGTGGATTTGGTGTTTGCAGAGCTGTGACTGGCCTTTGAGGGGGTTGGTATTTGCAGAGCTGTGACTAGCCTTTGAGGGGGTTGGTGTTTGCAGAGCTGTGACTGTCCTTTGTGGGGGTTGGTGTTTGCAGAGCTGTGACTGTCCTTTGTGGGGGTTGGTGTTTGCAGAGCTGTGACTGGCCTTTGAGGGGGTTGGAGATTGCAGATCTCTGACTGTCCTTTGAGGGGGTTGGTGTTTGCAGAGCTGTGACTGACCTTTGTGGGGTTGGTGTTTGCAGAGCTGTGACTGTCCTTTGTGGGGTTGGTGTTTGCAGAGCTGTGACTGTCCTTTGTGGATTTGGTGTTTGCAGAGCCATGACTATCCTTTGAGGGGGTTGGTGTTTGCAGAGCTGTGACTGACCTTTGTGGGGGTTGGTGTATAGCTCTGACTGACCTTTGTGGCGGTTGGTGTTTTCGATGCCAAAATGTTCTGACACGTCTTGATCCACTGGATTTAGATGGCCATTGCCAAACTTGTGACCGAGTTACTTGATTTCTCTGAGCCGAACTCAACATTTTCAAGTTTTGCAGTGAGCCCATGTGATGGTAATCCAGAGAGAGAGAGAGAGAGATGGAAGGGGGGACAGAGAGAGAGAGAGGGTGGAGACAGAGAGGAGGAGGAGGAGAAGAGAGAGAGAGAGAGGGAGGGGAGAGAGAGAAGAGAGAGAGAGAGAGAGAGAGAGAGAGAGAGAGAGAGAGATTAATGTGGAACCACCACTGATGCATAACAATAATAACGATACTAATAGTAACAATGATGGTGATGATGATGGTAATGATAATATTGTTGTCGTATCTTTTCATCCGAATTGTCATCTTCACCAATATGAAAGTGATGGCCTAGATGATTATGATTACAATCGACACACAGTCGTCATTATCATCACTCTCAATGTTATTCCTCTAGGAGGGATTCGAGTCGGGCGGCAAGTGCTACGTTCTTGGCTGGAAGACAAACACGTCACACAATGAAGCGCATCAGCTGTGCCAGAGAAAGGGAGGTCAACTGGCAAGTTTCACCCCACGAGACAATATTACTGACGTCATCCGCATTCTATGGAAATATCATCAATATGACGTCAAGATCGGGTTGATGTCATCTACTTCAATGCTACCGTGGATGTAAAGCTCCACGTTATTTTTGTACCAATGCCCCCCGCCCCTTTTATTTTGCCACTGGTTACCTTCATCTCTCATGTCCATCCTTAACCCCCCCCCTCTTCTCTCTCTCTCTCTCTCTCTCTTTTGTGTGTGTGTGTGTGTGTGTGTGTGTGTGTGTGTGTGTGTCCTATCCACCATGGGGAAAAACGAGAGAGAGAGGGGAGAGAGAGAGAGAGAGAGAGGACAGACATGAAGTATAAAGTAGCAGAGCACCAGGTATCTCGATAAACAACTCTCTGTACATGTGCGTCCCGGGACATTAGGTTAATGCAGGTAAAATAGGTCAAGGACGTTTATTGTTTTCAGGTTTCACCTTCGTCATAATCAGGCAAGTGCGCCAAGGAAATATGAACACAGAATCAGCATGACACCACAGGAATCATCAGCATGAATTGTTTTCAATGAATGACATCCTTCATCTGAAAGTTTGAAATTCCTATGCTTATGTTTAACTAAAAAATGTTGACTAAATTCAGTGTGAGTTTGTTTAATTGGTTTTTCGTTCTTGGTTTCGTATTTTAACACAGATCAGGAAAACTCTATCTAACAGAATACTTTTGAATGACGAACAATGGAGTTGATAGACAATGCTGTAAAACTGAACTAAATCGTATCTTTTGTTTGTATAGCGTTCTGTCTCATAATTTTGAGGTAATGTAAATATTTACATATTTAAACTGTTAGAGGTTTTGTTACTTAAAGTGTAAACTGTCAAAAATATCACATACTGAGAATAAAGCAGCAAATGATGCTGTGTAATATATCCATTTTCAAAAACAGGTCATAGCTTGTTCTGGTCTTGAAGCACAATAAAGTATCTTTTGATGCAATAGATATTGATTCAAACTGCCATTTCAGTCTATTACTAACTTTTGGAAGTTCTTTTTATAGGTCGGTAAAGACTTGGAAAAACTGAATTAAGCTGGGATAATTAATTATTAGCAAGCTACAATATTTAACACGGGGTTTCCATACTTACCTCGAGAGATGAAAAGTCTATGTCGCAATGATGAGTTGTTCAAAAGAGCTTAGATCCAAACCCAAATGTCAGCTTCCACCCAGATGACCGGAAAAAAAGTTGCAGTGCTTTCATTTTGGTAACCGGACCATGTTTGTAACGACACTTACAGCCTTTATTTTTGCGCAGATATAGAAGGAAATTAGTATGGATGGATGAAACAATCGCCCATGTTCTTACCGCAACGAAGTTCAAGCAGTCTGCGTTTTTTACATACCAGTGTGGTGGTCTAGGGAAACGAATGAGAACACCAATAAGTTTCCTTCTGTTTGTTGACTTCACCAGAAATTACTGGAACTCGACAGTCGTACTGTGGGACTGTATATCTCAGGCAAAAAGATACATATTGTATTTTCTCTGCAAATTTGACCAGCCAGTTTCCACGCAAAGGAGAGTGAAATCTACCCGGCTAAACAGCAGCGCTATTTCTTCCCATTCACATTTTGTTTCCTGTCCTTTTAATCACACAACACATTCGTTTTTGGCCTGTGATGCCCACAGCACCTGTTGGGGCAGAGATCTGAAGTTTGGCTCTGACAGACAAAACTGGGATATCCCTACTGCTTCTTCCTGTCCTGTTCCAGGTATGACGTTACTTCCTCCATATTACGCATGCGCTACAGGCAGTGCGCGATTATCCTACACGTTTGTGTGTGACCACCGGCAGGATTGTAGCGATAACAGTGACGAGTCTTTCTGTCTGTTTCCTTCTTGTCAGGAACAAGGAGCTCAGCAATGTGGCATTACCAAACAGGTATTGTTGATTGTCTGTATATTGATGTCACCCAGGTCTCTTATATATGATATAAGATACCTCGTGCTTTGCATGTCTCAAATTTGACCGTGATTCTTTTTCTTTTGAATTCCTTTTTTAACATTAAAAAAAAGAGAAACTACCAATAGGATATGACACAGGCAAGCAAGCTTGAGTATTGATCGCTTTGAATGGGACTATAACTGATTTAGGGTATTTTGTACCTGTCAAATCTATTGTAACATGCTTTGTAACGGCTGTCACGTTATGCTTCATTAATATTATAACAGAATACACTTGTGACATATGGTCTATGCATAAATAATGCATGTATCAATCTGTTATATGCTTTTACAGTGCTACACACATACTCAGTCCTGTGATGGCCAAGTAGACTGTATAAATGAAGTGGACGAAAGCTTGTGTCCTGTCTTTAGTGAAGGGGGATACCACCAACGTCTCTCATCCACCGCAGCTGTAATTAACTTTTTGAGGAATGGCAGAACCACCATCACCCCTCTCCCCACCTTACAGGACGGACAGCCCCCCTCCTTTCGGGTTTGTCCAGACACTCACTACCAGTGTGCACACGATGGATACTGTCTGCCCACCTTTACCCGGTGTAACGGTGTGTATGACTGCCCGGACCACGAGGATGAAACAGACTGTGACATCTACACCTGCTCTGGCCACTATCGCTGTTTTAATTCTCGGGTCTGTGTGCATCCCCGCCAAGTGTGTGATGGCTTCAAGCATTGCCCTCGATCAGATGATGAGGTGTTGTGTGACCAGCACTGTCCAGAGCAGTGTATATGTCACGGTCTGGCATTCACCTGTCTGCGATCTTTTCCTGCTTACAGGTATCCTGAGCTGCGGTACTTGAACGTAAGAGGCAGTGGCATGACTTTGTTTGAACTGTCAGCCAGCCACATGTTGATCTACCTCAGTCTAGCTGACTGTCACCTGAAAAATGTGTCCACTATCACCTTGTCTAATATAATCACCCTTGACTTCAGCTTCAACAGACTTGTCAATCTCCCGATGGGAATTTTGTTGAACAGTCCAAGCCTAAAGTCATTGCATTTATCTGATAATCCCATAACAGGTTATCTTAGTATGGATACAGTAGAGACATTTCCTCAAGTCAAAGCACTAGATCTCTCACAGACTCTTCTGAACACCTTTGATTTCTACATTGCTGGTCTATTCCCGGGGGTCATTTTTCTCAATTTGTCTGACAGTGGCTTGCAGAATGTAGCCAAGGAAGGTTTTCAGCCAATGAGAAAGCTTCAAGTTCTGGACCTGAGGGGATGTCCAATGTCAAGCATTGACAAAAATCTCCTGAGGGGTCTGGACCTTCTGCACACTGTCTATGCTGACAACTACAAGGTGTGCTGTGCAGCCATGCTGTTCACAGATCTGGGAAACTGCCACACACCTCAAGATGCGCTGTCTTCCTGCCAGGATCTGCTGAGATCAACCGTTTACAGAATCTGTTTGGTGATCTTCAGCCCCCTGGCTTTGATAGGCAATGGTGCGAGTTTTGTGTTTCGTAAGGCCTCCGTGCGAGGCAGTGGCTCGCCAGGCTTTAGTGTCTTTGTTCTTCACTTGTGCGTGTCTGATTTTTTGATGGGCGTTTATCTTGCAGTTGTAGGTATAGCTGACAGAAGGTACCAGTCCATCTATGTTTGGGAGGATACAGCGTGGAGACACAGTGTGCCATGCAAACTGGCAGGCTTCTTGTCCCTACTGTCGTGTGAGGTGTCTTCATTCTTGATTTGCTTGATCACACTTGATCGATTTCTTGTAGTTCGCTTTCCACTGAGTTTTTTGCGCTTCCAAGGAAGGAATGCACATCTGGCATCTTGCCTGTCATGGATCGCCGGCTCTGTCCTCGCTACTGTTCCGCTACTGCCCGCTGTGGCTCACTGGGAGTTCTACAGTCAGACAGGGATCTGCATCCCTCTACCTGTCACCAACAAAATGTTTGCTGGTCAGAGCTATTCTTTTGGAATATTGATTGTCTTAAATTTTATCCTGTTTCAGTTCATTGCTACGGGTCAGGCCGTCATCTACTGGTCTATACGATCAAACGTCTTCACAGGAGGCGTAAGCAGTCAGCGCTCTCAGGATGCCAGCATTGCCAGTCGACTGTTCACTGTGGTCATGTCAGATTTCCTGTGCTGGTTCCCTGTTGGTTTGCTGGGGCTGCTGGCCTCACAGGGTGTGTCTGTGTCAGGGGAACTCAACGTGGTGATGGCCATCCTGGTGATGCCACTGAACTCCGCCTTAAATCCATTCCTCTACACACTCAATCTGCTGCTGGAAAAACAACAAAAGCAGACAGAGGAAAAGTTTGTTAAGCTGATAGGGTCTCTAGATCTTAATTGAAATGCCTCTGAAAATAAGGAAAACTGTTATTAGTACACATACACACATGTTTGCAGATAAATGACTGATTCATTTCTGTATGAGAATACTCAGCCAGAGAGAGAGAGAGAGAGGAGAGAAGAGAGAGAGAGAGAGAGAGAGAGAGAGAGAGAGAGAGAGAGAGAGAGAGAGAGAGAGAGAGAGAGAGAACTCCGAACTCCGAACTCAGAAAACTTTTATTCGATCAAGATTGAGATTTTAGGCAGAGCCTATTCGTCTAATATGTCATTGATAAGCTAGATTATGCAGTGAGATTAAAGACAAGAAAACTAAAAAACAAAACTAAAAAAAAAAAAAAAAAATACAGGCACACAAGATTATAAAGTACATGACTACATACACTCACATTTGTATGCAAAGGTTTGACAAAAGCATGCATACATACGCAATCAAAAGATGCAGACAACAAGAACAAAATGGGGGTGGGGGTGTAGACGTGAGACAAGAAAGGACAGAGGTGGGTGTGTAGTGTAGGGCAGCGGTTGGGATAGGAAGATAAAAGGGTGGTTAGATAAGCAATACTTGTGCCGTTCACCGGACTGGCTTGTAGAATATCCTTCACAAGTTTGGTTGCCCGGAGAAGCTCATCTTACTGATAGTTTCATTTCATGATGGCATGCAGACGAGGGTGCAAGAAAATGGAGATACCTCTGACCCATTCCCAGTGAAAAGTGGAGTGAAACAGGGATGCGTCTTAGCTCCCACCCTCTTTTCCATTCTGTTTGCTGCAATGCTGATTGATGCATTCTGGGACTGTGACAAGGGGGTATATCATCCAGTTACGTTCAGATGGCAAACTCTCTAACCTTCGACGACTTCAGGCCAAGACCAAAGTATTTGTTGCCCTTCTGAGAGAGTTCCTCGTTGCATATGACTGTGCACTGGCCGCGCACTCCAATGAAGACATCCAGTGCACCACAGATCGCTTTGCGAGGGCCTGTCAACGCTTTGGATTTACGATCAGTCTTAGTAAGACCGAGGCCATGTTCTAACCTCCACCGTCCGCTGCTGGCAGTGCTCCATCATCACCTGTTGTCATCCAACTGTGGACAAGTTCTGCCATTTGGGCGGCACTGTAAGCAGCAAAGGATCTCTGGATGCAGAAGTGATGTTGCGCATCTCAAAGGCCAGTTCAGCCTTTGGCAGACTCTCAAAGCTTCTATGACAAGACCATGGCAATAGATTGCACACAAAGGCTGCTGTGTACAGAGCTGTGGTTCTGAGTGATCTCCTCTACTGTTGTGAGACATGGACCACGTACTGCCGACACATCCAACAGCTCGAACAGTTCCATCAACGATGATCTGCAGCATAAAATGGCAAGACAGAGTAACCAACCTACAGGTCCTGAATAGGTGTGTGGCTTACCCAGCATTGAATGCATACTTATCAAAAGCCAGCTCCGATGGACATGTTGTTTGTATAGAGGACAGCATAATTCCAAAGACGCTGCTCTATAGACTACTGAAGGAAGGACAACGTGACCAACGAAGGCCTCTCAAGAGATGCAAAGACACCTTGAAGGCTAACCTTAGAAGCTGGAACATCGACACTGCTTCCTGGGAAGATGTCGCCCTTGACAGAACACAGTGGAAGCAACAGTGCTCCCAGGACACAAAGACATTCGAGCGCAACAGAGCAGCCGCCATCCAGGAAAAGAGGAATCGGAGAAAACGGGGCCCATCCATGTAGGACTCCATTCCATGCAGTGTCTCTGGAAGACCTTGTGCCTCAAGAATTGGCCTTCACTCCCACATGAGGACCCACATCAGCAGATGACCTGCCTGCCTACTCATCCGTCGCACACGACGGGAGAATCCATCATCATCATCATCAGTACAATATTCCAATGTTTGCTGTGTGTTTGTGATTGTTGGTGGTGTTCGTGACCAGACGAGGATGATGATGGTGATGGCACTGGCATGAAACAAAATAAAATGTTCTAAGAGAAGCAATGTTCCTCACTGAGGAAGGACAGTTAGTGGTGTCATTCATTGACATAACTAGTACGATGCCAACGTACATATCTGCAGTTGTTGATGATATAAGTGATTGCTGCAAAACACTTCTATGAGACAGTGTAATCTACGTCAAAGAGTCTATGAAATATTTTCGAAGGTCTTTTTGAAGGTGCGCAGTGAATGGCACAATTTCAGGTTTGGGGGAAAAGAGTTCCAAAAGGCTGAACCTGAAAATGTAAAACTATTTTTGAACATGTCGATCCGAGTACGTGGCAGAATATAATTGTTAGACCCATGTCGAAATGAGGCCTTAGTAAGTAAATCTCTGAGGTATTGTGTGGCCAGATAATTGTTTACTTTATACATAAGTACAGCCTTGTTGAAGTCTAGGTGTGCTTGCAGTGGCAGTATGTTTAATTCAGCCTGCTTTTCGGAGGTTGATAAGGAAGAATCTGGTAGATTTATCTTTGCAGCTCTTCTGTACATGATATCTAGTTTTCTATGGTAAACTTTTGCAGCACAGTCCCAGACTACAGACGCACAGTTGATGTGAGAGAGACAGTGAACCTGGAAAAACATTTTTCGAGTGTTCGTATCTATGTAACGCTTCCGTTAGTTTCAAAACGAAGTGACTGAAGGCGGAAAATGAAGCCAAGTTTAGAAAGAGAGGGGGTTAGCTACCGCCAAGGCATAGACAAACAAAATACAGGACAAAACACGATGCATTTCGACCTCTTAGGTCTTCTTCGGGCAAAAATAAATAACATTAAGGACGGTGAAAACAAAGAACGAGAAACCACTTATCTTCTCATATTCGCCGCAAGATCAAAATGGCTGCTGAACGAAAACGAGGCCGCCCAAGAGGGGATCATGGGAGCTGAAATAGTAAGCCGGGGGGGGGGGGGGGGGGGGGAGGGGGGGTGTGTGTGTGTGTGTGTGTGTGTGTGTGTGTGTGTGTGTGTGTGTGTGTGAAACAGTGGGGTTTGTAGCTTGTTGCTTAGTGGGGGCAAAAAAGTGAGGAAAACAAAGAACAGAAAGGAATAATAGAAAAAAGAAATAATAGTAATAGAATAATAAACTTTAATGGGTAGTGATTGTGATGACGGTAGTTATGTGTGGGTAGTTGTTTGTGGGGGTGTGGGTAATACTAATGACCGGAAATGAATGGAAGTGATCAATGGGTGATAAGGTATTGTCAGGGGCAAAAAATGAAGGGGGGGAGGGGGGAGAGGACAATGGAGGAGGGAGAGCTCATATCTCTTCACCCACACATACATATGTGTGGGATGGGGGGTTGGGAAATTCATGCACACAGTATTGTTGAAAAAGTAAACAATACAGTTGGATGGTGTTCATTGTAGCAGATGAAATAATGTGTTCGCATTAATATGATCATGTTGGTTGAGAAGAGATAGAAATGATCAATGAGAAATGGGGTATCAGGTATTAGAGAAAAACGACAACAACAACAACAACAACAACAACACACACGCACCACATACAAAAGGGGGAGAAAAACATGTAAACGGTATTGTGGATGAATTATGATCATAATGAGACTAACTGTGGGAAGTGAGATAGTGTTGGTATTAGGATAATAGTATAATAGTACTGGTTGGAAAGGAAATGAATGGAAATCATCAATGGGAGAAGTGTTGACATGCCTATAACAACATCACACACACACACACACACACACACACACACACACACACCACGCACGCACGCACGCACGCACACACACACACCACACGCACACGCACACACACACACACACACACACGCACACACAATTACCCAGTTGGGCAGTGAGTATACGTACCGTCATTTGATGGGGAAGATCGCGGCCGGATTTGGGGCAAGGGAACATGTGGGGATGGCTAGGATGCGATTCCAGCAGGCTCACCAGGATGCAGGGGAATCTGATGATGATTTGGCTGATCGGGTGCTCACGCTAGCGATCTCAGCATACCGTGACCTCCTGAGAAACATGCACTCAACAAGCAAGCAATCAACAAATTCTGCCAGTGGAGTTTAGATAAGGAGGCAGGAAAGCATGTCTGTCTGAAGGGATCTAGATCCATTGAGGAGGCTGTGAACAAGATCAAGCAGTTCCAGCATATCTCCCGAGCAATGGGTGACAAAAAGTGCAAACACCTGGAAGATCCTCGGGTAGAACAGGTAGGGGCAAGTCAACCTGTCACCAGGGAAGAATTCGAGAGTCTGCAGAAGGCCATAGAGAAACTGACTCTACCGATCTCAAAAGCTGAAACTAAGGAAAAAACTTTCCAGAAGCCAACAGCTACCACCGCCCAGGACTCCAGATGAAATGTTATTTCTGTCAACAGAAGGGCCACCGGAAAAACAATGCCAGCGCTACAAGAAATGGCTGCAAAAGAAGGCGTAAGAGGGCTATAAAGATCCAAAAGGGTCTTTAAACGCCTAAGACTTAGAGGTGATGGCCGATTCTCTGAGCCTGGAATGCAAAAGGGCCAAAATGTTTTGAAGTCGGGGTCTCTAGAAAGCGATGGCCAGGGGCCACCACTCCCAAGGCATACCGATCCTTACCTCGCACCAATGGGGGGGGGGGGGGGGGGGGCGATCCATGACATGAGGGTCGACACTCTGTTGATTAGAGAGGAAACCATCCCCTTAGACATGAGTTTAAAATGGGGGGCGATCCATGACATGAGGGTCGACACTCTGTTGATTACAGAGGAAACCATCCCCTTAGACATGAGTTTTGGTCAGGGACCGCCAACCATAGCCAGGGTTACAGCTGCCCATAAAGTGGTACCACCAAATTCTGTCATGAGGATAACCGGCAGATTGGACAAAGTCCTTCAGGACTACTACACTGAATCCTCGGTGGGCTCTGAGCTCTTGATCCAGAGGACGGTGCGGAAATCCGGGGACGATCCAATCCTCTGCTTGGTAAACCCCAGTGACACGTACCGCACTATCAAGAAGGTGGAGCTGATAGCCAACGCATATGAGCTTCAGAAGATACTGGACCCGGTACAGCAGAACTCTTCTTCTAAAGTGGAAGCCATCACCAGGAGGTAAAAGGGGAAGCAAGCTGCAGAAGGGTATGTATGGGGGGAGGCGACCCCAAAAGAACCAAGTACCAGAGTATCTGCACAAGCTAGCTAGTGGTCAGTCTTGTTTTTAGTGATTTGTGCTCTCAGAAAACAAAAGAGATTGTCTGACACCTTAGAAAACAAAAGAGATTGTCTGATACCTTAGAAAACAAAAGAGATTGTCTGATACCTTAGAAAACAAAAGAGATTGTCTGATACCTCAGAAAACAAAAGAGATTGTCTGATACCTCAGAAAACAAAAGAGATTGTCTGATACCTTAGAAAACAAAGAGATTGTCTGACACCTTGGTGGAAGCCACGGACTAAAGAGGACAGAGACTTGTAAGAAAAAGAAG
>CM065715.1:2209928-2239928 GCA_033310375.1 Conus canariensis
ATCATGCTATTTCACTTATGGCAATGAACAACATCCTATAGCACTGTTTACCCCACTCAAGACAATGACCAATTATCCATTATTCTTCATCCTTTTTTTTTCCAACCGGCATTACTACATCAATGCCATGAGTAGAAAGAAACTCGTGGAGAGCGTGGCAGCAGAGAGTCCTCAGAAGAGAAGCCCCCTTCAAGCAAGTGTTTCGGCCCTTATCTCCTGACACTCTAGGGGGGTTGGGCCACACCCGGTTCATGACTCCGGATGTCCCTCTGCTGCCCCTTTTTTTCCCATCTTGGGACGAGCCATGGCTGGGATTCGAACCCATGACCCTCTGGACATGCTCATTTTCCACTTAATGACTCGCGCTTTAACCACTGAGCCACAGGGACACCTGATATTTGTAGGGAAATTAAGCCTTATGAAGTTCACTTTTGTTCCTCCTTGACCAGATCCAGCTTGAACACCTCTCTGCCGCTTCTGCCATTGCTTTCAGGGCTCTGGTTTTTTCCTTCCCTGCAACTGAGAGCTGTTTCATGAGGCTGTATGCAGACGTTCCTACAAACCCCCTAGCTCCAATTTCTGCAGTGAGGACTTTGACCTGATAGCCTTCTCTCCTCAGGCTGTTTGCCAGATCAGCATACTTTTCAGTCTTGTAGATTTGAGCTGCCTCCATTCTGTTCTCATATGGCACCGTGAGCTCGATCATGATCAGCTGCTTGGTTGACTTAGAGTGGACTACTATGTCTGGTCTCATGCCACTCTTGCTGATGATCTCTGGGTGACTCTTCCATTCTGGGAGGTCTGCAGTGCACTCCCAGTCATCTGCCCCGTCCAGCAGACTCTGCCTGCATGTTTCGAGTGGCACTGTTGTTCTTGGCCATGATTTGCTGCCTCCTGCCGTGAAGAATGTTGCGGGTGCTTTTGGAGTCCTGATTTTCCCTTTTGTGGTGTTGGTACTAGCCCAGACTACTTGTACAATTTCTTTGAGCACTTGGATGACATTATTTCACTTATAACGACTGCCACCCCCCTACAGTACTGTAGATCTCATCACAGCTATCAACATCCATCAGTCTTTATAATCATTTCCTTTACTCCCCCACTGGCATTATCACACTTACTAATGCACTCTCCTACTCCTTTTACAAAAATGACCATCATCCTACACCACTATGACCATACCTACACCTTTACCATCATCATCATCCACCCATCTTTAAACACCTGCCCCATTCCCCCACCGGCACTTGACACCATGCCACAACATCATCCCACTTATACCAACAATTATCATCATCCTACAGTATCTCCAATGAAACATGACCATCACCCACCAGTCATCTACCCCAACCCCCCTCCACCCACTTTCTCAACCTGCAATATTATACCAATGCCACCTTATTATTCCACTTACCTCAGTGACTATCATCCTACAGTACCATTGATCTCACCCATGCCAGTGAGCATCACCCACAGGTCATTGGTATTTTCCTATGCCCCCCCACCTTGCACCATTGCACCATCACCACTGCATTTTTCCACTTGTATAACAATGGTCACCACCTTGGTACTACTGATTTAAAATTATTACCATTATCAGTCACTGAAAATACTCCCATCCAGTGAATACCTTCACACTGCACTATACGGAAATGAAGAAGCTGACCAACTGACAAAGGAAGGACAGCAGCCCCAACTGTAAAAGGTAGTCTCCTTGGAATAAATCTAAAATATTTCCAAGGAGACAAATAGGAAGATGACTTGAGCAGCACCCAGACTTCAACAAGAAGGATGCATACTACCGGACGCCCAAATCAGACCAAGTGAACATTGTTGGACTGAGGATAAGGCTCCCCTGACCTCAACATCACAGGTCCACTATACTCCACACCTGTGAGTCTTTCAAACCATCAATGCAGTGCAGCCCCAGAGACAGCGGAGCATTCCCAGCTTGGCCCAAAGTGGAAACCTGGCCTGCCAACTCACCAATGAGTGCAAAACCATACTGACCACTGGAGGGTCTTCACCATACAGCAGCCTCCGTCAGTACCTCCAGGATTCCGACCTAAGTAAACGAAGAAGAAGACCACCATTGTGATACTGAGAACCGGGCACTCCAGACTATGACATAACATCTCTGCAATACTCCACCCTGGCGGGTCTGCAATTCATCCATGCAGCCCCAATGACGGTGGAACAGTCCCAACAACACCAAAAGAAGAATCCTGGCCTGCCAACACACTGATGAATGCAAAACCTTATTGACCACTGGAGGGCCTTCACTATACAGAAGCCCTTGCCAGTACCTCCACCATTCCTGCCTAAGGGAACGGAGAAGAATCTCTTCCTACACTACCGTTGATCTCATATGATCATCACCCATCAGTGACTGATTAATGATAATAATTTTTACCCCTCTTTGTGTGTGTGTGTGTGTGTGTGTGTGTGTGTGTGTGTGTGTGTGTGTGTGTGTGTGTGTGTGTGTGTGTGTGTGTGTGTGAATATGTGTGTGAAAATTTTCCACAGTTAGTCTCACTATGATCACACGATCTTAACTCACCTAGAACATTGTTTACATGTGTCCCCCCCCCGCCCCCTTTGTGTGTGTGTGTGTGTGTGTGTGTGTGTGTGTGTGTGTGTGTGTGTGTGTGTGTGTGTGTGTGTGTGTGTGTGTGTGTGTGCAACACATGATACCCTGTTTTTCATTGATCACTGCTATCTTCTCTCAACAAACAGCAGCATATTGATGCCAACACATTATTTCACCTGTTACAATGAACATCATCCCACAGCATTGTTTACTTTTTTAAACAACACTATTAATATGAACCTCCCAACCTCCCATCCCCACCCCCACCCCCCACCCCATAGTGGATGAAGAGATATGAGCTCTCCTTCTCTTGCCCCCCTTCCCTCCCCCCCCCCCCACACACACACACACACATTACCCTCCTCCTTTTTTTTTCTCAACCCCCCTCCCCCCCCCCCCCTCCCAATCATACCTTATCACCCATTTATCTTCCATCCCTTCCCTCCCTCATTAACATTACCCACACACCTTTCACAACTACCCACACATAACTACCACCACCTCTTTCATCACCCAGCGAAATCATTTATTTTATTCACCTAAACTTTTTTTCTTTTTTTTTTTTAAGTTTCTTCTGTTCATGTACTTATTTACCCCTTCTATATATAATTTTTTTTTCCAGTTTGCCTCCCCCCCTTACCATTATCAATCCACCATTATCACAACCGTCACAAAGATATCACACCACCCCACTAAACTAGACACACAACCCTATCGTATCACACAACCCCCCTCCTCCCCGCACGACCCCCCCCCCTCCTTTTCCTCTCCCATAATCCCCCTTGTCATTTCCGCCTAGCGGCTATTCTCCCCACCACATGGACTAACAACAAATGAGTCATTTTCGTTCTTTGTTTGTACTGTCTTAAATGTTAAATGTGATTTATTTTTTCGCCTGAAGAAGACCCAAGTGGTTGAAATGCATCGTGTCTTGTCATGTGCTTTGTTTGTCAATGTCATTGGCGGTAACTAACACCCTCTCTTTCTAAATTTTTTTTTAAAAATCAATGATAAGTGTTAAATGCATCAATCAATAACAGCAATAATCAATCGACAATGAAGAAACATATGCATAAATCAATCAGCGATTGTACTAATCAATAAACATATGCATATATCAATGAATAATAGAAATAATCAATAAACATGTGCATAAATTAATCAATAAAATATTGTGTTTTTTCCCGTTTGGGATTATTTTATTATTATTTTTTAAATGGCCCAGGCAGCCAGCTATACACACATTCATTCAAGAGAAAGGAACTCTAAGAGTGCTATAACAGCAACGCAATTCCCAAGAAAAGGTAGAAACAGAAACAATTAGGAGAGGTAACAAAAGATAATCAAACTAAAGCCCACAGAGGAGGAAAAGAACTAGACCCTCGTATCTCCAGAAACTATACAAAGGAGACACCCCGTTACGCTGGAGACGGGAAATCAATTTAAATACAACCAGTCATACAACAACACAGCACAACAAAATCTCTCAAAAGAAAAGTCTGTAAACGTGTCCTATTCTTAATAACTGGGGCACGCTACAGAGGTACCAAAACAAACCCATATCCTAAAACCGGCCCAGAAGTACTCCCCCTTAAGCTGATTCAGACTCGTATTCAAAGCTGATTCTGGTAGAATGTCCATGTATGAGCTTATGAACAGTGAATGAAAACCCTGAACACATTAATAAAGGAGATATGCAAGGGGGTACTTCTGGGACCGGTCCAGAAGTCCTCCCCCTAAAGTTGATTCAGACTGTATTCCAATGTTGATTCAGACTATATTCCAATGTTGATTCAGACTATATTCCAATGTTATTCAGACTATATTTCAATGTTGATCTAAATAGAATGTCCATGTATGACTTTATAGCCAGCAAATAACAACCTTGATCACATTAATAAAGGAGATATGCAAAGGGGATACTTCTGGGACCGGCCCAGAAGTACTCACCATAAAGTTGATCCAGACTATATATCAATGTTCATTCAGATAGAATGTCAATGTATGAGTTTATAACCAGTATATAACAACCCTGAACATATCAATAAAAGGAAATGTGCAAGGGGGGTACTCCTGGGACCGGCCCAGAAGTACTCCCCCTAAAGTTGATTTTGACTATATTTTAATGTTGATTCAGATAGAATGTATATGTATGAGTTTATGACCAGTAAATAACAACCCTGAACACATTAATAAAGGAGATATGGAAAGGGGGGGGGGGGGTACTTCTGGGACTGGCCCAGAAGTACTCCCCCTAAAATTGATTCAGACTGTATTTCAATGTTGATTCTGAAACAGTATCCACATAAGTCTTCATAAACGAGAAACAACATCCCTAAGCTCTTTAACACAGAAGATATGAAAGAGGGGGTACATTTGGGCCTGGTCCCAGAAAGACTCCCCACCTGCTACAGAAGTATTCCTCTTGAGTACTTCCGGGTCCGCTAAAACGGCCCAGTTTTACTCCCGGGAGTAAGTCTGGGGCTGGGCCCAAAAGTACTCTCTCAGCTTCGGGAGGGGGGTTATATCTGGAGCCGCGCCAAAGTTACTCTCGGGAGTACATTTGGGCTGGGCCCAGACGTACTCCCGGGAGTCATTCTGGTGCCGAGGGGAGATCTGTTTGGGACTGGCACCGAAAGTACTCCCCTGTCTAAAGGAATCAGCGTTATAAGATAGTTACAGAAAACAAACATTCATTTGCAAAGTTGTCAACGGGGGGGGGGGGGGGGGGGGGGGGGGGGGGGGGTACATCTGGGACCAAGGGGGGTACTGTCCGAGAAGTACTCCCAGGAGTCATTATGGCACGGGCCCAGAAGTACTACTTTTGGGGTATTACAGGGGAAGGGCTCTGTCTGTGTTGGTATGCTAGCTGAGTCCTTTCTATCAATTTTGCATGCAGAGATCTTATTTGTTTTTCCAGACTCGCTACTTTATCACACAGAGAGGTGATTGTGCCTTCGATCTGAGCACAGTTCTGTGTGGTATTCATGGAGTCGATGTTGTCTGTAGGAGCATTGTTGTTTCTAGGCCTAGACTACAGGCTATCCTTGACAGCGGACAGACTGAACGGCCTCCTCAAGTCGGAATTACAATTTGTCTTTTCATCAAGTCTGTGCTTTGCAAGCACATCCTCAGTGCATCCTTTTGCACACAGTATTAGTATGCAGCTTTTCCGTATCCTGGTGTGGGTTCCTTTTGTTTAATTTGATCTGTACATTTCTTGATGAAGATGCTAGAATCTTAAAGTGTTATGTGTACAATTATTGATGAACATGGACGAATCTTAAAATCAGATATGTACGTTTAATTAGTAACATGAAAATATCTTAAAGTGAGATGTGTGCGTTTATTGATGAACATGCAAGAATCTTTAAGTGAGATGTGTATGTTTAATTAATTAAGAACATGTGAGAATCTTAAAGTAAGATTTGAAAATTTAGTTATAAACATGCAAGAATCATTAAGTGAGATACGCACGTTTGATGAGGAACATGGAAAAATAATAAAATGAGATATGTACATTTAATAAGGAAAAGGGAAAAAATCTTAAAGTAAGATATATGCGTTTAATGAGGAGCACGCAAGAATCTGAAAGTGAGATATGTACGTTTAATGAGCAACACACAAGAATCTCAAAGTGAGATATGTACGTTTAATGAGAAACACACAAGAATCTGAAACTGAAATGTGTGCGTTTAATGAGGAGCACGCAAGGATCTAAAAGTGAGATATGTACGTTTAATGAGAAATACACAAGAATCTGAAACTGAAATATGTACGTTTAATGAGGAATACACAAGAATCTCAATGTGAGATATGTACGTTTAATGAGAAACACACAAGAATCTTAAAGTGAGATAAATACGTTTAATGAGGAACACACAAGAATCTGAAAGTGAGATAAATACGTTTAATGAGGAACACACAAGAATCTGAAAGTGAGGTAAGTGCACTTAACAAGGAACACACAAGAATCTTAAAGTGAGATATGTACATTTAATGAGGAACATACAACAATTTGAAAGAGAGGTATGTACGTTTAATGAGGAACATACAAGAATCTTAAAGTGAGGTATGTATGTTTAATGAGGAACACACAAGAATCTGAAACTGAAATATGTGCGTTTAATGAGGAACACACAAGAATCTTAAAGTGAGATAATACGTTTAATGAGGAACACACAAGAATCTTAAAGTGAGATAAATACGTTTAATGAGGAACATACAAGAATCTTAAAGTGAGATAAATACCTTTAATGAGGAACACACAAGAATCTGAAACTGAAATATGTACGTTTAATGAGGAACACACAAGAATCTTAAAGTGAGATAAATACGTTTAATGAGGAACACACAAGAATCTGAAAGTGAGATAAATACGTTTAATGAGGAACACACAAGAATCTTAAAGTGAGATAAATACGTTTAATGAGGAACACACAAGAATCTCAAAGTGAGATAAATACGTTTAATGAGGAACACACAAGAATCTTAAAGTGAGATATGTACGTTTAATGAGGAACATACAAGAATCTGAAAGTGAGGTACGTGCACTTAATAAGGAACACACAAGAATCTGAAAGTGAGGTTTGTACGTTTAATGATGAACATGTGTCATGTGATGTAGTCTCACATGGCGACATGTGACGTTCCGTCGCGTACGCCCTTATTTGTTATAAAGCATTTCCCTAGGTAGGGAAGAGGAAAGGTAAAAGAAAAGAAAGTTTGAATGGCCTGACCAGTGTGATCGGTGTCGCTGGTGGCTATAGACGTAGGGCGATCATTGGTTGAATGGACGGACGTTGTCCATTGGTCAGCAACCATGGGCTGGTAATGCGTAGAGTTAGACGAGTACTCACTGAACGTGTACTCAAAAAGAGCGCAGGAGGGAAAAATAAGGAATAGGAAGGAGATGGCTTGGGGACACTGACCGGACAGGTTGTTTGAAGAACGAGTTCCACCTTCAACTCACCATTACCAGGTGAGGTATAGACAGATGGGGAGAGAAAAAAAAGAGAGTTAAGAAAAGGGATAAAGGGAAAAGAGTTTATCATTATTCAGATTTTGAAATAGATTACTTACACGGACTTCATTCGTGTTTCAGCCCTTCCCAGTGCTGTGGCAGCACCAGTTAGGCAGTCGCACAAATATTTGGGCTACAGTGCTGCGGCAGCACCTAATCGTCTCCAGGGTTGGAGAATCGAGCTGTAGAAGACAACGACTGCACCAGTTGTGAGAAAAGAAAGCATTGTCATGTTGACCCATAATGATTTTTTTAATTGTCCCCCTGATGAACTCAGTTGATACTACTATATTTTAAGCCATCTTTTGATTTGTCTTTGAAAATATATACATTGTTACTCCAGTGAGGAGGAGAAACCGGTAAAAGATATATTTGTGAAGTATTATGTATAATGAGGTGAAATTTGGTCCCAACTAGTGGATCTGTGGAATGATTGTACCTCCACTGGAGAGGAGGAATGAAAAATAATTCCTTGAAGACAAACCAGTTGAATATGATGGAAAATTGATTATTGTTTAGTAAATTATTCCCCGGAGAGGAGGGGGAGAAGAAGAGTTATTGTAGTGCGCCTTCTGGTTGTTTGGAGAGATTGCGTGTGCACGGAGTGAATGCTGGGCTGAGTGCAGGCATGCATTTATGCACAGTATGACAGTGGTGACCCCGACTAGGACTTAGGACATAGGACAAGGTTGTTTTTTTTGTACCACCTCCAAGAAAAAAAAATTTCTGTTTGTACCCCCTCCAGGGAAAAAAAAAAGATTGCTCTTTATACCACTCTAAAGATTAAAAAAAAAAAAAAAGATTCTCCCTCCAAGGAAAATTAAGGGAGGAAAGTGTATTATTGTTTGTTGTCATTATTGTTTGTAGTCTTCATTTTCATTTGTTTCTGTATGTGTGTGTTCGAATGTTGTTGATTTCTTTTGATTGCTCTGCTCTGTTAGGGTTGTTTTTTTGTAGGATTTCCTTTTGACCCTTTTCCCCCTCAAGACCGATAGCCTCAACCTCCTCTTGCTCGTACCTGGCAGCAAGGGGGCAGGGCGTTGAGGAGTCGTTGTCCTTCCCCTAGTTTAGATTTTGTTTTGTCCCCTTCCCCAGGACTGATAGCCCCAACCTCTTCCTGCTCTGTTTTAGCAGGGGGGCATGGCGTTGGGGAGTCGATAGTCCCTCCCTCTCTTATTACTATCTAATTCTTTATCTTTCCTCTCGTTTTATCTGGATTTTTCCCCTTTCCCCTCTGAGTGTGGGATCGACTTCACCTCCGTCACTCAACTAGTGTAGGTGGTGGAGTGGATTACCGCTCAGTCCTAATAAAAATTTGTTTTCTTGATTATCTTTTGGGTTTTTTTTGTGTGTGTGTGTGTTTTTCTGATTGTATATTTATTAGATTAATTGTTTATTGCTTTGTGTTGTTAGTATATTGTGTGTATTATTATTTGAATACTTTCCCCGTCTCCAGCTTTACGGGAGACAGTTGCCATTAGGGTGCTGTCTGAGGGCCTCTTTCGCTTTTTCTAATTTCCTCTTTCTATACCGGACCTGTCTATTCTTTCATTTCCTTTTCACCCCCTTTAAAAAAATCTCCAAACCTTCTCTTCAATAGGCGCCTATCTAGTTTTCTTTTCATCATTGTCATCTTTTAGGTAGGATTTCCATTAGTGTACGTTTTCTCCCCCTCTTTTTAATTGTTTGTTAATTCATTTGTTTTGTAATTTTGTATTCACTTATTGTTTAAGGCGATTCATTTGTTTTGTGAACTCATCTATTGTTTTACCAAGAAACTAAGTAAGAAAGTAACAAGTACAGTAAGAACAGTTAAGAACATAAACATTATAAGGAATTTATTTCCGGGAAAAAAATTTATATTTTGTCTGTTTTCTTTTCACTGGTAAAAAAAAAGAGTTATTAGTATTGCATTTCATTTTCTTAGCTGTTTTGTTCCCTTTCGGAAAGAATATTGGTGAAAATCTCTTTTGGAAAGACCACATTGTCAATTTTTATTAGTGCTTTTCTTTTGTAAGCCTTTTATTTTTCTGTTTATACCGGCATTTAAATTCTTTATTTGTACATACTGTAACAAAAGTTTTTTTTTTTTTTTGAAAACGTATATAACATCACATATCGCCTTATTTTAATCATATTTTGTCATTGTTTCTTGTTTCTTTGTGGTAACTATTCATGATGGAAAATTTTGATGAATATGTACGACAGGCCGAGCGTTTAGGCTTTGAAGGTGATAAATTAGCAAACTATGTCCAACAATGTCTGGATAGGGCAGACAGAGAGATAGAGAGACAGGAAAAACAGAGACAACTAGAAGAAAAAGATAAAGAACGACAAGAAGCTCTAAAAAGATTAGAGTTTGAAGAGAAAAAACTACAGAAAGAGATGGAAGAAAATAAAAAAAGATTAGAGTTAGAGGAAAAAAAAACTACAGACAGAGGATAAGGATAAGGAACGGCAGTTTAAACTGAGACAACTTGAATTAGAGACTGATGCAGAAATTAAAAGATTACAGGCATCGAGAGAACCTCCACCACCTCCATCGGTCGGTTCCGCGAGTACATTTCATCCGAAGTCAACATACATTCCGAAGTTGCTGCCGTTCGAAGAAAAAACCGACGATATTGACAGTTTTCTTTTTCGGTTCGAGAACCACACTACTTCTTGTGGTTGGCAGAAGGAGAAATGGACGTTGTTTATCGCGTCGCTGTTTAAGGGAAGTGCTTTGGCACTATACCACACACTTGCGGCAAAGGAAGGGTTGACTTGGGACCAGTTAAAAGAAGAACTCTTAAAGAAGTTTCAGTGTTCAGCTGACCGTTTTCGTGAGCGTTTCCGATCTATTCGTCCTGACAAGGGAGAATCCTTTACGTCTTTTTTGATAAGAATGAGTCATTGTTTAGATAGATGGATAGAGCTAACAAAGACGAGTAAGACTTTCGAATCACTGCGAGATTTGATACTTCGAGAGCAACTTTTTCAAAGCGTCAGTAAAGATTTGGCCACTTTTCTTAAGGAAAGACAGTTCGATAGCGTTGACGAAATGTGTCAGATGGCGGATCAGTACTGTATTGCTCATCCGGATAAAGGTGTTGCCCGCAAGGAACATTCGTCCCTTTTCGAGTCTTACGTGGCATTTCAGATACATTCTGGACAAGGAAACTTTAGAAGAGGAAATCGCGCTTCATTCCAAGGTCCGCACTCTTACACGTCTTTTGGCAACAGACAACGACCTTTCCGTGGTCAAGGCCATGTCGGTTCTGGCGATTTCCGTCAGTGTCAATACTCACCACCGGAAAGACCTTTTCCTTTCCGAGGGCGTGGTGAACAACAACCGCGAAGACCCTTTGGTCCAGTTCGTGGGCAAGGTCGAGGTTCACAGACTAATGGTAACCAGTTGTCCGCCAACCAAACCATGCGTTGCCACTTTTGTGAGTGCAAATTCCATTTGAAACGGGACTCTCCTTTCAAAGGAAGTGGAGCAAAGACTGGATTTGTTTCCATCACATGTGAAGAAGGTCTTGTTTTGGCACCAGATCAGTCCATTGATGGTCTTCTTTTGGAGGATTGTGCCATTAATGGTTTACAAGGTTCTGTTTTGCGAGATACAGGTTGCACCACAGCTGGTGTAAGGAAATGTTTTGTTCTACCGGACCAGTATCTTGACAGTGTTCAGAGATGCAGATCGTTTGGTGGAAAAATTGAAACTTTTCCACTTGCAAAAATTTCCGTTGATACACCATACTACTCCGGGTCACTTACCGCCTGTGTTATTGAGAATCCAGTTTGCGATTTGATTTTGGGAAATCTACCAGGTGTTGCGACAGTACATGGTGGTGCCGGAGGGTCTTTCGTTCCTTGTCTCATCAGTACAAGATCAAAAGTTGTAGAGCAGGGAAAACCAACAAAACCGCTCAAGGTTTCAAGACTGAATGAACTAAAAGTTACGCCAGATGTTTTGAAGACCATGCAGAGAAGCGACGAGACATTGACGACTGTACTGTCTACTGCAAAGCAGAGTGTCTCTGACAAACCAACGGACAAGCCGACGTACATACTGGACTCTGACATCCTCTACAGGCATGTACCTGGACAAGACAACAAACAGATTGTGGTTCCCAAACCACTGAGGGAAACGGTATTACATACGGCCCATGATGCATTATTCGCAGGTCATTGTGGTATCAAGCGAACGTTAAAAAGAGTTCTGGATTCATTTTTTTGGCCAGGGGTCACAAGAGAAGTCACACAGTATTGTCGCTCTTGTGACATTTGCCAAAAAACAACTCAAAAAGGTCGCGTCCCATGTGCACCTTTGCACAAAATGCCCCTAATTTCGGTTCCCTTTCGGAAGGTGGCCGTTGACCTTGTCGGCCCTTTCCCACCATCTTCCTCGGGAAATCGGTATATCCTCACTTTGGTCGACACGGCGACAAGATTTCCCGAAGCAATTCCCCTGAAGAAAATCGATACCGTATCTGTCGCTGAGGCACTGCTGTCTATTTTTTCCAGAGTAGGACTTCCCGAGGAAATTCTGTCAGATTGCGGGACACAGTTCATTTCAGACCTCATGAAGGAAATATACAGACTGCTGTCGATCTCTTCTGTTTCAACCACGCCATACCATCCCCAGTCCAATGGAATGGTTGAAAGATTTAATGGAACATTAAAGTCCATGTTGAGAAAAGTCACAAGGCAGGAGCCTCAAGAATGGGATCGTTTTATACCTGCATTGCTCTTTGCATACAGGGAACTGCCGAACGAAACTTTGGGGTTTTCGCCTTTTGAACTGCTTTTTGGACACTCACCACGGGGTCCTTTGGATCTGTTAGTCACACAGTGGACGAACAAGACGGACATACCTGAAGACAAGAACGTTTACCAATACATCTATGACCTGCATAACCGAATCAAAGACGCATGTGAACCTGCCCAACAGTCAACTGACAGGAAAACCGATTTGTACAAGGACTTTGCTGACAGGAAAGCAAAGGCACGTTCATTCAGTGTAGGTGACAAGGTACTTGTCCTGCTGACAGACGAGCACAACAAACTTCTTAAACAAGAAAGATCTTAAACAACAAAGATCTTAAAGTGAGATATGTACGTTTAGTGATGAACATGAAAAGTTCTTAAAGTAATAGAGAAGCTGTCGGTTTATACCGTCCCTGTTCCTCTCTATACTCACCCACCACCACCCCTCCTCCCCTTGTCCTGCCTCCACCATCAGTCTGGATAGCTGTCAATGATGGGGAAGTAAATACCTGCACCTTTACCCTGACCATTACAGTAGCAAACACTTGTATCCTTTGATTATTGATTGTTTGTATTTCCCGCTTCAGCTATTATTGCCTTTCTTCCCTAGAGTTGCAGATTGTTGTAGTCGTGCAAGACGTCACGAAAGACCACAGAGTGGAGATGAAAGTCATCAATGGAACGGCTTCCCCTTTGAAGAAAAGGCTGGAAGTTGTACCTCTTCTCCCTCACATAGGTGAGCTAAAAAGTCAAGTACACGTTACCGTAAATAACCCTTTTAAAAACGTCGTGTATCTACCAGTTCGTTTAATTATATCCTAATCCATTTGTATTCAGTACAAACAAATTCTTATTCATACACTGACAGGCTGATATGCACGGAACGCCATTTTAGGGATGTATAAAGAGAAAAGCATAGTACTCGCCAATGCATACATACATCCAGGTTCCCACACATCAAACACGGCTCGGATCTTTTTGGAAGAAATAGATAAATTTGGAGACTTTGATATACTGTGTGGAGGTCTTCATACACAGTCAAAATTCTGGGATCAGCATGGTACCAATCGTCAAGGAACTGCGCTGGAAGAGACGCTATTTGAAGTACTTTTCAGCGCACTGACAACATCATCTCCAGCACAAATAGGGCGGCATGGTGACACGGACAGTATCCTTCACTTTCCACTCACTGGACCACAATTCACAGCAGGCATGAGAGCGAAAGCATATCTACTTCATGGAAGTGATCATTTTCCTTCGGACCAGCCTCCAACTTCCCAACGGAATGTAGGAAGAGGCAGCTGGTACATCGTATATGAGCTGTTGAGCTGGGGACTCCTTTCAGACACGAAGACCAAACACGAAGGGAGCACTTGAAGCCCAACATTCAACCCAGAAAGAGCAAGATCCATGATCATAATGGTCACCACTCATTATACGGAAAACTTGCTATGGATTTTACACGACGAAAGCACTGTGGACATGCAAGATAAAGAGCGAACACTCACTGAACACCCCACCCCACCCTCCACCCCCCACCCTCCTCCGGAGGTCAGTCTGTCTTCCCACAACTAAATGATAAAGCCCTGAAAAGGCTCTTCCAATGCAAATAAACAACATAACCTAGGAAGGAAGATGGGCAATAACATATAAAGAGAATCAACATGCTAACCCTGTCACTCTGCTGAGGGCAGACTGCATCCTCTCCAGGGACTGCAACGACCAGTGATCTGTCTATAGAATGATGGGTGCACCAGACAAATGTGATTAGAGCATCCCGGATTCCCAGACTATGGCACGACACCCCTCTTCGCTTCCTCTGGGTTTAAAGTCATAATTGAAACGAGCATACGAATCCATGTGTATGAAGATTTAGCTGTTATTAAAGAACCAAGCGGTTTGGTTTCAATTCATGTTAGATTTGTTTAGAAAGAAAAGGGTATAGTTACCGCCACAGATACAAACAAATTACAGGACAGAACACAATGCATTTCGACCTCTTGGGTCTTCTTCGGGCAAAAGCAATGCAGAGACTTTCACCTCAGGCTAATATTTGCTTGGCCAAATTCTTGTGTGAGTAGATAGATAGATAGATAGACAGATAGATGGATGGATAGATGGATGGATGGATGGATGGATGGATAGATAGATAGATTCGTTGCTAGGTATGTTCTGAGATGATAATGACGATCAGCTGAAGCAGCAGTGAACTTTAAGATGGTTTTTCTTTCTTCCCATTCTAGGATTCATCCAACCTGTCAGGTTCAGCCCTGGCGCACATATGAGTCAGCACTCCCTGACTGCAGACCGTGTGTACTTAACAGTGGGCAACAACCAGACCATCATGCTCAGTTTTCGCCACATGAACTTACACTGCCGGACCAAGTTGTTATCTCTATATGTGAAGACGAAGGACGGGACACAAAGACGTTGGACTCGTTGTGGAACATTACCTCCCTTACCGGAAGTGTTGGTTGGCGTGCAGGAGATAGGCCTTTTTATGGGAACACCAGGAGCTGTAAGAACAACATTTCGCGTCCAAGTTAACTGTAGTACCGGGGAGGGATTTCGGATGATTTATAGTGTTTTGAAGGTCAGAGCATCTCCGCTTTCTGTCTGTCTGTCTGTCTTCCTGTCTGTCTGTCTGTCTGTCTGTCTGTCTCTCTCTCTCTCTCTTGTGTGTGTGTGTGTGTGTGTGTGTGTGTGTGTGTCCTTCAGACGGCTTGCCATTTGTCTGTCTGTCCATCTGTCTGTCTGTCTTTCATTTACTTATATGAACACGAGTGCATACACAGACACATATGTGCATACACTTTCAAGCTGTTTGGTGTTTCATTAATCCTTTGAGCCAACTTAGGGCATGAACGATAAAAGCTCAAAGGGTCCTAAACGCCATCACGTGAAACAACCAACCAAACAAACAACATCATTGCAAAATGTTTCATGCACTTATACGGATCTGTTAGGAGAATATAAAGCAAAAAAAAAAAAAAACAAGAAAAAAAAAAAAAACATTCCTGCGTAAAACTAGACCATTCTAGTCACCCCCTCTCCTTCCTTTCCTCCCCTTCCCCACAACCCCGTTCCACTTTCCCTGTCTAAACAAGAGAGAGAGAGAGAGAGAGAGAGAGAGAGAGAGAGAGAGAGAGAGAGAGAGAGAGAGAGAGAGAGCGGTCGTAAGGCTTGTATGTGTGTACGCACACAGGCATATATGTCTTGTGTTTGATGTGCTAATATTTGTGTATCTACCTATGCATATTTCTAGCTATGTAGCTACCTACGTGCGCGAGTCTGCTTATTTTGACGCGCTCGTGTGTCTTTCTGCATGTGTGTGGGTTTTGTTTTTCGTGTGTGTGTGTGTGTATTGTAGTACATGGAAGCTTAATGTTAATGTAGCAAAAACAAAGGGTGTAGTCTTTAATGGACGCAATAGCCTAAGAAAAAAACTAAAATTCAAAAACCAGTGTATAGAATAGTACACATTTCAAATATTTAGGTATAATCTTTAGCAGAACAGGAAATTTTTATAAATTTAAGAAGCATTTGTATGACCAAGCGCATGTGCAATGTTTTCTTTATAAAGATGGCAAGATTCAAGATTTGCCTATAAACATTGTACTGGACTTATACCAGTCAATGGTACTGCCTGTGCTTTTATATGCTGTGAAATTTGGGGATATAGTGATTTAAAGCTAATGGAAAGTTTTCAGCTTAAATTCTTTAAGCATCTTTTTCATTTAAATCGTTCTACCAAAACAGAATTGATATATGGAGAACTAGAATGTATCCTGTGTCAGTTCAAGTACATGCACGAATGATAAAATTCTGGTCATCCTTACTTTCTCCACAAACAAACAAATATTCATCTAGATTGTATCGGGTATTATATGATTTATACAGAAATCAGGGTTTTACATCCAGGTGGTTGATGTGTATAACGGATATCCTAATAGAAACAGGATTCGACTGTGTGTGGGAGACACAAAAGTTTTCGTCTGTTCACAGTCTCTGTAGAAATGTTCGTAATTCATTAGAAGACATTTAAAAACGTGCATGGAATGATGCTTTAGAATCTAGTAATAAGATTTATTACAGAAATTTAAAACAGAGTTTCGCGTGAAAAATAATTAAGATGTTACCTGATGTTTCAATACCCACTGATTCGGTTTCGCTGTGGCAATCATAAACTCATGATAGAAATTGGCAGACGATTTGGAATACTCACGATGAACGATTCTGTCGGACTGTGACCAGAATGACCTTGGTGATGAATTTCATTTTGTAATGAAATGTAACAAATATAACGACATTAGAAATCGTGTTATACCTAGAAAATTTACATATACAAAGTCCGTATTTAACTATTGTCGTTTGCTTTGTGGTAGTAAGAAAGTGTTGCTAAACTTAGCGAAGTTTTGAAACTTAGTAAAGTTGTGTAACATTACATTCAGTATGTTAATTATAGGGAAAATTTGATGTTTGATTTGTTTCATTTCTATTTGTTTGATTTGTTTCAAGTCCTCCATGCCCCAAAAGGGTCGCAGGATTAAAATCTTTGAATCTTGAATCTTTGTGTGTGTGCGCGCGCGCGCGCGCGCGCTTTGAGTTAGAATGTGTCTGTAAAATATGCGCTTTGGGCTCTCGCGAGGTAAAGCGCTCTATAAATATCCTTTTACATTACATTACATTACCTATGCATGCAACCTCTCCTCTCTCTCTCTGTCTCTCTCTGTCTCTCTGACGTAATTCGCTCTGTTGCGATGTATATCTTCTATGCCTTGAAGAAAAGAGAAGAATTGTTTACTGGGGAGAGAACATTAGGAGTACCATATGTTTTCATAAATTTATCTGTTTTACCTTGTTTCGTGGTCGATACGTCTTGTGTATACTTAGGGATCATGATGAAAAAATGTGTATATGTGTGTATGTGCGCGCGCGCGCGCGCGTGCGCGCGCGTGTGTGTGTGTGTGTGTGTGTGTGCGCGTGTGTATGTGTGTGTGTATGTATGCTTGTGTGTGTGTGTGTGTGTGTGTGTGTGTGTGTGTGTGTGTGTGTGTGTGGTGGTTTGCGCGCGCGCAATTGTAAATGCGAGCGAAATTGTATGTGCGAGCTGTGCGAGTCTGGGAGAGTGCTACATACGGATGTGATTTTGTGTGTATCTTTCGGTATACTCAATTTACGATTATACAGTTGGTGTGAGCAAGTTTTGTAAATGATCGTGATCAGTAGAAATGTTACAGCGTCAGCGTGTGTGATTTCATTTTTGTTTCTTGACCTCATTGCAGATAGGTCGGTGGCCTTTGCAATTAAAATTTTCCGAGTTCCGAGTTCTGGTCTCTCTGTCTGTCTGTCTGTCTGTCTGCCTGTCTGTCTCTCTCTCTCTCTCTCTCTGTCTCTTCTGTCTCTCTCTCTCTCTCTCTCTCTCTCTCTCTCTCTCTCTCTCAGATTTTTAGGCAAAGGATGGTAGACTGTTATCAGCAAGATGGGGTTAGCAAATTAAATTCAAGTGATCGCTTCAACACCTATCATTCATTTAAGTCTCTTTTACAACCAGAACCTTATCTAACCTATTTAACGGTTAACAAATTTAAAATGTATTTCACGAGATTTCGTCTTGGTTTAAACGACCTAATATAGATAGCACATACAAAGAAAATATCAAACCAACTTGAGAACGAAATCCACTTTCTATTAAGATGCAATGCTTATATGCCTTTCAGAGAAGAATACATACTGAAGCACATACAATTTCAGAACGTGAACTCTATTGAACTAAACCAATTACTTGCAAACAAAAACGTGCATATTACAAGAGATATTGCTATGTATATTTATTATGCACTGAAAAAAAGAGAACTCGTATCCCACACAGTATGAATAATTAGTTACCCTAATAAATTAGCATTATTAGTGCATCGAAAAATATACTTTTGTTGTCATTTCTCTTTTTTTTTCTTTATGTGTGTACTGCATCTCACATTATTATAGGACGGAGGCCTGAAACATTAAAATTGTGTTCAATTGTTCTCTCTCTCTCTCTCTCTCTCTCTCTCTCTCTCTCTCTCTCTCTCTCTCTCTGTCTGTCTGTCTGTCTGTCTGTCTGTCTGTCTGTCTGTCTGTCTGTCTCTCTCTCTCTCTCACTCTCTCTTTCTCTCTCTCTCTCCTTCCTCTCTCTCTCTCTCTCTCTCTCTCTCTCTCTCTCTCTCTCTCTCTCTCTCTCTCTCTCTCTTTAGAAAAATTGATGACTCTCCAAGGTTCTGTCGTTTTTACATTTCAGGTAAATGATAGATAAAATGAAGCAAGAAAAACACAACATCTAAAACCTAAACATCTTATTTAAAATTTTTAACCTCCTCTCTCTGTGTTTCTGTCTCTGTCTCTGTCTCTGTCTCTCTCTGTCTGTCTGTCTGTCTGCCTGTCTGTCTGCCTGTCTGTCTGTCTCTCTGTCAGTATCATACATCTGTACTCAAGCTTCATAGACTGCAGCAATATGTAATGAATACACATGTCCGACATCCCTAATATCCCTATATTTTGCAAACACAGACTAGGATCCAGTAGCTCATTTCCCTATTCCTCCTCTTGCTGTATATGAAGTAAGAACTCTTACAGCGCAGTTAAAAACATAAAGTCCATGGGTTCTGATAACATACCACATTTCTACTAATGTCTTCCATCAAGCGTTGAAAACTGCCAAGCTGACCCCCATTCCAGAATCGAACGATTGGTCGGATCCAAATAATTTCAGCCATGTCCTATCAGTTCTATCCAGACCCCTCGAAAGACACACACACACACACACACACACACACACACACACACACACACACACACACACACATACACACACACACACACACACGCGCGTGCGCGCGCGCGCGCGCGCATGCACGCACGCACGTACGTACGCACGCACGCACGCACGCACACACGCACACACATGTATCTCACTCTTTGAGAAATCAAACTATTACATCCATTCCATCGTGGATTCCGATCCAAGCATTCCTGCCACACAGTAGTATCATGAATGAGTGACTCATGCTGTCATAAATGAACCAACAATAAATGACAGGAGTTGTCCTTCTCGATTTCAAAAATGCGTTTGATCTTGTTAATCATTCCATTCTTTTATGGAATCTGTCCATTTGAACCATTGAACCATTCCTCAACAGTTTCACTATTCTAATCATACTTGAATGACAGGGTTAACTATGTGCTGCTTAATGGCAAAACCTCTTCAGACTTTTTCAGATACAGACTCCGACAAGGTTCAGTGCTGGGCTTCCTTCTATTCTGCATTTCTTCAATAATTTACCATTATCCATATCAGATAAGAAAGTCACAACATATTCATTTGCCGATGACTCAGCACTCCAAACAAATGATAGTGATCTACAAACAATAGAAACATCTTTCCTGGAGAGTCTAAAATAAGTGTCAGACTGGTGTAATTCAGATTTATTTGTATACACCCAGATAGATGAGCATCACATTTTAGGGTTAACCATGGATCAAGAACTAAAATGGCAATCTCATGTCAATACTTTATGCAAGATCATCTAAAAAAAAAACCTTTTTTCTGTTATCTCAGCGCTATGTCAACACCACTGCACTTAGACTTTTTTCAACGCACACATAATATCACATATCGATTAGGCTTGAACAATATAGGATGGAAGTAGTGAAGTTCACCAAAAAGACTGAATTCTCTTCATATTCGTGCTGCAAAGCTACTCCTTCCAGCCCTTCTTTTAAAATCAGATGAAAGACTAAAATTGCCGAACATTCTTCCTCTGAGTGAACACTTTGAGTTGAACAAGGCATCATTTATGTTTACAATCTTGGCAGATACTATGCCGTGTTATGTCAATGCCCTTTTTACAAGATTGAACAGCTGTTTTGGCCCGAAGAAATTCCTTCTCCACTACCCACGCATTGATCAACACAAATCAAGCCTTGCTTACTCTGGACATTTGTCTAGAACTCACTTCTACCAGGTTTACAACACAAATGCGTTAACACATTTCAAGAAACATTTACATACACATTTTATGTCTCAATAGTATGATATTCGATTATAATGATCAAAGTCCATTTGCTAAGTACTTTGTAAACCATTCATTGAATATACCGACTGAATATGTAACCGACTCCATTAAACTGCTCATCCCCAATCCCACTCTCTACCCCCCCCCCCCCCCCCTCATCTACCTACCATTCTCTCTCTCTCTCTCTCTCTCTCTCTCTCTCTCTCTCTCTCATTTTTTTGTTTTGTTTTCGTGTTTGTTCTTTTTTTGTTCCTTCTATGTGACTATCCGCCATATCCTTACTACCTTTATGAATAGTCTGCTTGTCACTCTAGACTTACATTACAGTGTTGTTATGTTGAATTGTCAGTCTGAATGATATGTGTTGAAATAATTTATGCATGGCAAGGACAGACTGTAAGACTAGGCCTCGGCCTAAAATCATCATCCTTGAGTATTAATGATCAATCAATCTATCAATCTCTCTCTCTCTCTCTCTCTCTCTCTCTCTCTCTCTCTCTCTCTCTCCTCTCTCTCTCTCTCTCTCTCTCTCTCTCTCTCTGCCCTGGACAACAACATCATCTCCTGTTCCTCACTAATTTGAAAACCAGTTCTTCGCAAAGAACAAGAATGTTGAATGTGAATGCATGCTTGTGTACGTGAACCTGACTGCCTCACGAATCCCTGTTCATTCCATACATGCTTGTGTACGTGAACCTGACTGCCTCATGAATCCTGTTCATTCCATACATGTTTGTGTACGTGAACCTGACTGCCTCATGAATCCCTGTTCATGTCTCCTCAGGCATTGCTGATCTTACCATCATAGTGACTGACGCTTCCTATGTGCTTTTTCCGCACTGTGTGTGTGTGTGTGTGTGTGTGTGTGTGTGTGTGTGTGTGTGTGTGTGTGTGTGTGCCATATAGTTTTAGTGTATGTCTGTGTCTTTTATGTTCATATGATACATCACTGGTTTGCTATAATTCAGGTCCCTGACGGGACAAGGGCCAAATCAAAAATCGGTTCACTTATTTATTTGTTGATAGTGTTACCAATCAATCGATTAATCTCTCTCTCTCTCTCTCTCCTCTCTCTCTCTCTCTCTCTCTCTCTCTGTGTGTGTGTGTGTGTGTGTGTGTGTGGTGTATGTGTGATATCTTGAACCACCCAGTCCTCTTCCATTCCCTGGAAGCTGTCTGACAACCAGTGGAACTGCTCCACACCAACCTGGACAGATCTTCAGCCTCATCTCTCCTGCAACCTCATCGTGGAGTGTGATTGGGCACAGGATGAAACCCACTGCTACCATGAACTGTGTGACCGTGGTGGATTCCGTGTGAAGGGTCGGTGCTACTGGTTAGGTCGGCCATCGGAGTCAATGTCGTATGGCCAAGCCAGGGAGATGTGTTCACGTCATGGGGGATACCTGGCCAGTTTCAACACCAAGGAAGAGATGGACGCCGTGATGGACGTGGTGTGGTGGAACCGTTGGAGTCGTGACGTGTTTGTGGGACTGACTTTGTCTGCACCAAGCTACTCTGTCATGTAGGGTGTATGTTTGTGCCACTGATGCATGATCTATGTGGATGTGATGTAGAATTTGTTTTAAAGCACTGTGGTATCTCTTCGTATATCATGTTCGGTCTGTTGTCTGATTCTCTCTCTCTCTCTCTCTCTCTCTCTCTCTCTCTCTCTCTCTCTCTCTCTCTCTCTCTCTCTCTCTCTCTCTCTCCTGTAATGAAGAGGGCTTTAACAATAGACCTGTTCTGGAAAATCGGTGTGGAGGGGATGGGTTGGGTGAACAAAGTAAATTCAGATTTTTAATTGTTTGATATCAGAGAACGTCGCTCAAGCACGTGCAGAATGGTCTGTTCCTGCTCAGTGACTCACTGTCTGCTTGCAAGTTCATCAGAACCATTCCCTTACGAGAGAGAACTCCATTTGGTAGAAAGTGAGATAACATCAATGAATTATGATTTTTGATGACATTCTCACCCTCGTTAATTAATTAAAGTATGGTAACCCAATGAGAACATACCAGACGTCCCATGAAATATGAGCGCGCCCCCTGTCGATTGTTCGTGCAGTTTGTGTGGTACTCAGAGCAGTTTGTTTGTCCCCCTTCTGTCTGGAATGTTTCTGTGCATCGTCTACTGCTCCAGCCAGCTGGCAGCCGAAGGCTGAACCTGGCGATCCATCACTTCCTCTTCCTTCCAGCGATAATTCCCCCGAGCTTACATGAAATGCATCTGACTTAGACAGAATTATGACGTCACATCTTTCCCAGATTAGATAGCATTGATTTCAACATACATCATTTTGTATCCGTTCAAGAGAGTAGCACATACACCTTGTTTGTGTCCTCGTTCTTCTGAGTTCTTTCGTATCAGTTATACCGAGGTGCTTGTATTTGTATTTTTTCGTCCGAATCTTCTCTTCGGCTACATTAAAAAAGATAAAGGTTGTGGCAGTCTTAAATGAATGCTAAGTTGTGTTTGTCCATTTTTCCAGTTGTTGTTGTGTACACGTGTCAGTACAGGATATATGGGCAAGCTTGGAACATATTTTAGTGAATGTCCCCTTGTTTGTTCTGTGCAACTCTGTGTTGGCATTTTTGTTGGGCTGTGTGGTGTCGTAAGCAACATTCGTTTGGAGATGTGGGGGTATAACCATTTAATCATGAGAGCAGCAGTTATTGTACATGATCGTCAATTACTGCGTACAGTTTCCTGCCTCGTGGAAGATGACCTTTCACACCGAGCAAACCAAAGTCACCTGTATGTGTTTGTGTTCATCTGTATGTTCCCGACTGTCTTCAAGATCATTAAGTCTGGAATAAACGTTAATCTGTGTTCTTTCTTTTCTCCAGTTGTTGTGTACATGCGTCAGGTACGGGGTACATCTGCAAGTTTGGAAAACCCTTTTATGAGGATGTCTCCCTGTTGGTTCTGTGTGTTCTGCGTTAGCGTTAGTGCTAGGCGATGTTGTGTCCTAAGCTGCATTCGTTTGGAATTACGGGCTGTGTAATGATATCACCATGGGAGTTAGGGTTACACTACTTATTCGTTGTTAACTGTGTAGTTTAGTGTTCCCTGCCGTACTGAATACTTCCTTTGGATCAGAACTAAACCGTAATGGTGGATATTAAAGAATACGACCTGAACTTCCCAGGTCTGAATGGTCAAGTGTTTTTAACGCACACACGAGTCTTTGACAGGACTGTTAAAGACGTGACTAAACAGGAGTAAAGTGGGGTCAGCACCATTGTCAGGACAAAGACGACTAAACAGGAGTAAAGTGGGGTCAGCACCATTGTCAGGACAAAGACCGCGACTGTTTTGTATCGGAGGAAGACATCATAAATGTTGACTGAACGTCGCTCTAAACTCTACAACAGAGCAAAGGAGCCACAAGCATGCTCATAGTACATGATTCATCAAAGGAGGATGACTAATCAAGTGCAGAGGACGTAATAGCTGTGACGTCATTGAAATGTACACGCATGCAGTAACAACATCCCACAGAACTCTTGTGACGTGACGTAAAGGCAGCAGATGATGTCAGAATACTATCCGCTGCACAGTTTGGCACACTGGCCAGTGTCTGATCTTTAATAGTTACCTCTTGGAAGAGATGGAATTTCCAACACTGCCAGACCTACCATACTGTCAACATTATAAGCCAGGCTGTTACAAACAGTCAAACTTCACTTGTAGTTGTCATTGGTCAGATCAGATCTGCACATCTTGTGTTTCTCTTTGAGTGCATAAAATCTAATGTGACGGTCGTTTGCCAGATGAATCATGCGCAAATTGCGTAAAGATTCTGGAGTTGGCAACGAAGATGATCATCCAAAAGCATCCAAATTATCAGTGTTTATGGATAAGACAACTGACCTCGACAACGACTTTGAGAGGTTTGAACCTTCTGCTACTGAAGCTGGGTGGACTAAGACAGGTGGGCTGCCAAGAGGAGTGCCTCGTTGTCAGGAAGGATACCCGACGTATGTTCGTCTTTCACGTGAGGAGGCTGCAGACTAGATTCAGTTAAGAAAGCTATGCTGACAAGAGATGTCTGCACTGTGGAAGGTTGTGGTACCTGATTGCAAACATGAGGCTATTGGGAACCCACAGCAGTTCACTGTCAGACTCGGAGTCTGCTTGAAACGCTGGAACCTTAAGGTACTGTTGGAGAC
This sequence comes from Conus canariensis, assembly GCA_033310375.1. Classification (NCBI taxonomy): domain Eukaryota; kingdom Metazoa; phylum Mollusca; class Gastropoda; order Neogastropoda; family Conidae; genus Conus; species Conus canariensis. Next base: position 2,234,523 of record CM065715.1, read on the forward strand.
TATGGGGGACTGATAGCCTTATCTTCAGAGAGCAGCACAGCCGTGCTTCCGACGGCGGGAGGGGGAGGGGGGGGGGGCATTTATCTTCGCGTGTAAGAATCTTGTAAACTGACTGACATAGCAAAGGCAGCAGAACGTTGCCTCGTGGCGCACTACTGCAGTCTAGCAGGTCCTCAGCCTAAACAAACCTAAGCCAAAACTGAGCAACGGAAACCTGACGAGAAAGAAAGAATGACACAAGTCACACAGTTCAACTGCAACAGTGTGGGGCACAGACAGTTCGAGTGTGGAGCTCTCCTTCTGCTGGAAATGGAATCCCGTGACAAGGAATGCTGGGACGTGGAGGCCGAGGTCATCGATGAGAAGGGAGCAACAGAGTGCCAGTAACATTGAAAGCAGCCGCAGGAAAGACAGACAGTCACATGTGTGCCGGTGGTGGTGTAAATCTTCAGCTGAGGAAACAAAACCTTCTTCTGATTACACAGAGCCTTGTTTGGGGTGATGAACAACTCCTTTTAGATGTGGAAAGAAGATTCTTCTCATACATAGTACCGCTGCTGAGCCAACAACAATGAACAGTGGCAATCTGTCAGTAACAGAGGGAAGTGTAGATGATACAATTGTGAATGTCTGTGAGCCAGCAACAATGAACAGTGGCAATCTGTCAGTAACAGAGGGACGTGTAGATGATACAATTGTGAATGTCTGTGAGCCAGCAACAATGAACAATGGCAATCTGTCAGTAAGCTTCCTGGTAGTAAGGGTGGAAATCTTCAAGATTTTGTCAACCTTTTCCTTGACAGGGCGCATGGTACCACCTCCAACCGTGTGACCTAAGAATTCCAGTGATTGGAATCCTGCCTCGATTTTCGAGGGACGGGCTGTGAGGTTGAAAAACCTTAGACAGGAAAGAACACCTTGCACATGGCGGAGATGTGCACCCAAGACACACTATGAATGAGTATGTCATCGAAGAAATTGACAGCAGAGAACTGGTCTAAATTGAACAGATGCATCATGCGCGCAAAAACAGCAGGTGCCGACACGAAACGAAACGACATCCGGATGAATTGAAAGAGGCCCAGATGTGTTGTGAAAGCCGTCTTGGGTCTATCTTCAGGCTTTACAACTATCTGCCAGTATCCCTTAGCTAGGTCAATTTTCGTGAAAAAAAATTGTGCATCTGCCAGTCTGGCGAACAGATCTTCTACATCGGAGATAGGTTCGGCATCAAAGACAGTGACTTTGTTCAGTGATCGAAAATCGATACAAAAACGGCATGTACCATCCTCCTTTCTCACCAAGACAACTGGAGAAGCGTAGGGACTATTGGAATGCTCGATAATACCTAAATCCAACATAATCCGAACTTCTCTATCCACGACTTCTCTGGCAGAAGAAAGGAACATGATAGGACTTCTTCCTAACTGGTACATCAGTTGTTAGTGGAATTTCTGGGAGCACATTTCCTGAGAAAGATCCTAGTTGGGGAGTGAGAATGTCCTGAAAATTCTCGAAGATCGGCTGCAGTTCCCTAGCATTGCTGTCTGAGACAGATAAAGTAGGGATAGGCAGTGCATCGTCAGAATCATGAACCACACCAACTGTACAAGTAACAGCAGAGGCCTGAGAATACGTAGAGGTTTCAACAGGGTGAACAATTTCCGAGGAGCATTATTACGCTCAGAGGTGAGACGTGCTATGTCCGACCATGGAACCAAATTGCCTTGTGAAATGACAGTGGGAACAACATGAGACAGTGATACAGCAGCACGACGAATGTACCGTTTCAGCATGTTAGCATGAAAAATCTTCTCTTTGCCTTTAATGAGGACTCGATAGTCAGGGTGGAGTACTTTGGTGACAGGGAAAGGTCCTGACCAACTGGCTAAAAGCTTGTTCGAGTCAGTGGGCAACAGTACGAGTACTTCGTCATCGACCACAAAATGACGTTCCTTAGCTTTGCGATCGAAATACTTTTTACCCTTTGAGGCAGAGTCGATATAATTCTCCATAGCTATCCTGCAGGAATTAGCGATAACGTTCTTCAGCTCAAACAAGTAAGCATACAGAGGCTTAGCATCTGAATCCTGGTCATCTGCTTGAGTCCAAGACTCTTGTAGTAGGGCAATAGGGCCACGTACTTGGCGACCGAACAGCAACTCAAAGGTGAGAAACCAGTACTTTCGGACGGGAATTCTCTACACGCAAACAACAGAGCAGGTAGGTAACGATGCCACGCCTTTGGGTACGAACGTTCTACCTTCTTACGCATAGACTTCACAGTACCGTGAAATCTCTCCACGTGTCCATTAGCCTGAGGATGATAAGGTGTAGTCCTGATTCCCTTGGAACCACGTAACACACAACACATGGAACTGTTTCATCAAGTCAGAATTGAACTGGGTACCTTGGTCTGAGAGTATCTCTTTTGGAAACCTAAACGCGAGAAGATACCCAACAACGTTTCAGCTACGGCAACAGAAGAAATGTCTTTCAAAGGAACAGCCTCTGGAAAACGAGTGGCGATATCAATGAGAGTCAGTATGTAGTGATGACCTTGCTCCGAAGGTGGAGACAGGGGGCCAACAAGGTCAACAGTGGAGACAGGGGGCCAACAAGGTCAACAGTGGAGACAGGGGGCCAACAAGGTCAACAGTGGAGACAGGGGGCCAACAAGGTCAACAGTGGAGACAGGGGGCCAACAAGGTCAACAGTGGAGACAGGGGGCCAACAAGGTCAACAGTGGAGACAGGGGGCCAACAAGGTCAACAGTGGTGACAGGGGGCCAACAAGGTCAACAGTGGAGACAGGGGGCCAACAAGGTCAACAGTGGAGACAGGGGGCCAACAAGGTCAACAGTGGAGACAGAGGGCCAACAAGGTCAACAGTGGAGACAGGGGGCCAACAAGGTCAACAGCTACGCGGTCCAATGGGGTGCCAATGAAAGGGGTAGAAGAAAGAGGCACTGGAAACACTCGACCTTTGGATACTGTTTTTTGACATACATCACACGAAGCGATATATCTAGCCACACCCACAGTCACTCCGGGCCAAAAGAATTTGTTAAGAACTCGCGATAGAGTTCATCGTGAACCACAATGACCCGACAGAATGAGGTCATGCGCTATAGATCATACTAAGGATCCAGGTCATGCGCTGTAGATCATACTAAGGATCCGTATGCACGACAACCTGATCAAAAGGGGTGTCGTTCTTCAGAAAATGTCTGCACAAGACACCGTCTGAGAGATAAAAATAGAAAGTGGCTGCACCAAGTGTCGTTCTTCAGAAAATGTCTGCACAAGACACCGTCTGAGAGATAAAAATACAAAGTGGCTGCACCAAGTGTCGTTCTTCAGAAAATGTCTGCACAAGACACCGTCTGAGAGATAAAAATACAAAGTGGCTGCACCAAGTTTCTTAACCTCTCCAGATCTTGCCAACTAAAACATGGCTTAAGAGAATGGTCATCATTCTGCCTCTGAATCAACATGGCTTAAGAGAACCACCATCATTCTGCCTCTGAATCAGGTCAGAGCGAGAGATGTTAAGATCATCAGGAATCTGAGAAAGAGGCTTCTTCTGAATGACATGTTTAGCTCTAGCTCGCGTGGTGGTGGCTAACGAGAAAGGCTTGTCAGTCACCGCACCAGACTGACTGCTTTCGGAAATACCAGGGAAATTACCAATAATTAGATCAGCCACAGGGCTGTCTAAAACACAACAGGTGAGATTGCCTTCAAAATAAGGGCAACTAACAGGGACTGAAGCCAGAGGAAACACATCAATACAGCCACCGAAAGAAACACACTTTACTGTGGTACCTAGCAGCTGGCTAGCCAAAACTAACCGCTTACGTACACCACAGATGGTAGCACCAGTATCACGTAACACAGAACACAAAATGCCATTGACGGAACCAGATTCCAAATGTAGCTTTCCCACGAACTCGCCGGCAGCTAAACAGGCAAGGGGGATAGGAAAAACTGAACAAGCACCTGTAGACTGCTTATCTGATGACTGATCCACGGTAGACGAACCACCGGCGACAAAAGGACACTTATCAGGATGACTGAGATTACAAATTCTACAGGGGTTCTTACCCGACTTCCAAGAAGCAACATGGCCTGTCTTTTTACGCAAGAAACAGACAACAGGGCTACTACGATCAGAGACATTTCCAGCAGAACCTCTATCGCTAAAAGGCTGACGAGCGCCACGACCACGGTAACGACGACCACCGAAATTGCCACCGCGAACTACTGAAGTAGTAGGGTTCTGGGGAACGGTATGGGGTGTAGAATATTTTCGACCTCTATCAGATTGACCATGGAAAGGGGGCCTATCTGAACGACTGGCAGAACTATAGGCAACTGAGGCGAAAATATTCACGTCAGACTTCCTGGCCAGAAGCTTAGTGGGATGGGCACGCCTGTATGACTCAGCAGATTTTATCATGTCACTAAATGATTTTTCGTCCTTTTCACATAAAAAGGTAGCTAAGTCTTTTGACACGCATTCCAAAAGTTGTTCCCTCAGCAGTAAATACACGAGACCTTCAAAAGATTCCTCAATTTTTGATAGCGAAACCCAACGGTCAAAAAGTCGCCTGAGTTCTACAGCAAAAGTCTGTCTCCAAAGGCTCATCTGCACTAGGTTTTGCTTCTCGGAAGCGTTTACGGAAACCATCGGGAGTACATTGGAACTTCTTAAGCAAACTTTCTTTAAGGAGTTCGTATGATACTTCGTTGTTTTCTGCAAGACTGTGATACAATGTTAATGCTGAGCCTTCAAGCAGAGCAGAAAGGTAAGTAGGCTAACCCAAAGATTCTCCGACCAGCCTAGCGAACGAGCATGGGTCTCAAAACGAAAGAGATAACTGTCGATGTCATCTGTCCGTTCCTTAAAGCTTTAAAAGCAGGTAATTTTAGAAACGTAGGACGGTGGGAGGAAGGGGGGGGGGGGGGGGGGGGGGGCGTTTGACCTGTTTACGTTGTGCCGTCTTGGTTTGAAGTAGCATTTTGACTCGACATTCTGTTAGTTTCCTCTCGTTCAAGTTCTCTCTTATTCTGTTCCATTTCTTTCATTTTTAACTCCTCCCTTTCAGTTTCCTCTATCTCTTTTTTGTCTTCCTCCCTTTTCGTTTCCTCTATCTCTTTTTTTTCTGCATTTGTCTCACTTTCATTCTCTCTTCTCTTTCTAACTCTTGCAAAATACATTTATCCACCTATTCCAGTAAAGCTTGATCTTCCAGACCGAATGATTTACCCCGCTGCAAATACTTAGTGAACATTTTGTCTTCATCTACAGACGTCATAATGAAACGTAATGGACTTAACTGGAATTAATAAAGGTGAAAGATACGTCCATCGAAAAAAGAAGTATAAATTCCTCAACTCACTC
>CM065715.1:2244928-2252428 GCA_033310375.1 Conus canariensis
GCGTCTTATTAATGTTAGTTAGGCAGAATTATCTACCACTGCAGATATGAATGCTTATATCCCTAATTTCTTCAATCTAAGACATAAGAGCAAGCTTTGTTTATAATTGAATATTTCTTGCAGTCATTGCAACACCAAGCTGCTCTGTAAGTTGCTGGAATGGTGCTCGGTACTTATCCTTGGAACTTATTAGTTTATTGTAATTTAGTCCCTTGCGGATTCATTCCAAGAACTGGCCCTCAGCACTTGTGTCTTAAGAGGTTATCTTTTTATATTTTCTACTTTTCACAAGAAAATGTAGCTTGTTTTGCTCTTTCATGATTTTCTTTTGCTTCTTAGGTGGCACCTTTGGTTGGTTTTTTTGAAAACTCAACAAACATATTATGGTATTGCACACCAGCCTTTTTCTGGGATAGCATTCTTCTTAAATCCGAAAAGGCAGAGGAGTCAAGTTACCACTTTCTGCGGTCATTGAGGAGAAACAATCAGGTTTCGAAATATTGGTATCTGACCAGGAGTTATGTGTTAGTGAGTTTCCTCCCCATTGGAGATTGTCTCCCCTTGGAGACTATAAGCATGCTGAAGGCTCATTTTGAGAAGCATTGATTATACCCCATTCACCCACTCAAGCACATACTGTTAGTTATGCAGAATTATCTATCACTGCAGATATGAATGCTTATCTTCCCTAATTTCTTCAATCTAAGACATAAGAGCAAGTTTTGTTTATAATTGAATATATATATATAATATATAATATATATATATATAAAATGCTGAACAATTAAGTAGTGGGGGAAACCATGTGCAGGCTAACAATTCTTCCATCATCATAGTAATGACTTGGCAAAGATTTGAACTTTTAAAAAAAGGTGGGGGGTGGGGGTAAAGATGAAGAAAGTGGGAATATAAAATTAAGAAAATATGAAAACCCTTCACTAGCTGCATGAGAGAACCATCATAATCCATCTCAAAGGCAGATCTCCTTATATTGCCTGCTCCTCGGCCTTCCGTCCACTGGATCGGACTTATCAGGGAGGCACGGCTGATTGTGTCTGTGCTCTTGGCGTCAAATAGAGAAACACCACAGTCCATAATTCTGTGGTGTTCTCACCACCAAGGGTTCAAAAAAGAATCCAACAGCACCCCTAAAGCAGCCAGCGAAGGGTAGTAGAATGAAACAAAACGAAAGTGTGGAGAGGTAAAAAGTTGCTGAAAAACTAAAAACATTATGCAAACAGTATAAAATGTAGGGATAATAGATAGATAGATAGATTTACAACAAAACACTATGACGAATTTGATGCCATTCTGCAAAGCCATAAAGCTGAATGCAACCTTCCTCATGCAATTTGCAAGATAAAAAAAGAAAAATCTGCAAGTTCTTTTGAAAGAAGCTGGCAAAAACAGCGCTCAGCAAAGGAGTACGCCGTCCAAACGCAAAACACGTCGCTTCAAGCGTCGGAGCAGAACTCGGAATGAAACTATTCCATCTGGTGAAGACAGCAATGAAGACTGTACCAAAAGTGTCATTAATCTTTCAGGGAGCTCTTTATCCAAAGCACAATTGAAAGTTTTATCTCAAGGACCTAAATTCTGTCCTACTCCTCGCTCACTGGACAAACAACAACTGGACTTAGAGGTTGAAGAGGGATGGAGACGAGTGCCACTACAGGAATACTTTTACGATGATGAATCAGACGCTGAGGACTCTGAAGCCCCTAATATCTACAAAGCAACAGGATGGTGCCCACCCTCAGGACGTGATCACTCTCTAGACAGCTTCTGCCAGATACTACAGAGTCGTGCTCACTTGTTCACACGCTCAAGGACCCCAAGAGACAACCGGAAACATGAAGAAAGACAAGCCCTGAAAGAACTCAAAGAAATGGTGCACAGCCGGTAAATACGTATCACAGAGGCAGATAACGGAGGCAAAGTAGTCGTACAAAATGTACATGATTATATGGATGAGGCACACAGGCAACTGAGCAATCAAAATCACTACACAAAGCTGTCTTAAGATCCAACTTATGAAATCGCCAAGAAATCCAACCAAATTTTTGATATATATATATATATATATTATATATATATATAAAACAAAGGATACATTAGTAAAACCACGGTAAAATGGGCAGAGACAGAGCCTTCTCAGGTTACATGTCACCGTTTCTATACCCTGCCCAAGATACATAAACATCCAGTCAACCCTCCAGGAAGACCGATCATCTCAGGAATAAATTGACCAACGGAAAAAATCTCCAAGCTGGTAGATAGCTGGCTACAACCTTTTGTCACCAACCTTCCTACCTATATTCAGGATTCCACACACATGCTCCGCATCATCCAACAGTGGAATCTAGCATATGGGCCTTTCCATCAGGACACGAGGTTAGTGACAATCGATGTTGGCCTGTACACCAACATTCCTCATGACGATCTCAGAACATTACACCATTTCCTGGTCAACCACTGCAATACCTATATCCCACCAGCCACTGAAGTTGTGCGAATGGCAGCCCATGTGCTAAAAAATAATGTATTTCGCTTTGATGAAAACGTATATCACCAAATCTTTGGCACAGCGATGGGCACCCCACTTGCCCCTGCAGTTGCAAATCTATTCATGGCGTGGCTGGAACAAAAATTACTAGCCTCCAGTCCTGCTTCTATCCCTGATCATTTATGGAAACGTTTCATAGATGACATTTTTGTCTTGTGGTGAAATCAGAAGATGAACTGGAACAGTTTATGGATCACATTAACTCGTTCCATGAAACCATCAAGTTCACCTTCAATACATCACCATGCAGTATCCCGTTCCTGGATATAGCCATCTCCTTAAAAGATGGATTCCTTCAAACAGATCTCTGTAAAAAAAGCCCACTGATGCACATTCTTATCTGAGTCCCCAGTCATGTCACCCTGCACATGTACACAGGAGCATTCCATTCGGCCAGTTCCTGAGGTCTAAGAGACTGTGCTCAGACAATGCTATGTTTGAAGAAAGGGTCTCGGAAATGTCCAAACGCTTCCAGGCACGTGGCTACAAGCAGAACGTTGTCCAAACAGCAGCAGAAAAAGTCCGATGGATTCCCCGACAAGGCGCTCCAGTATAAATCAAAACAAGCGTCAGAACCTCGCCCACCTCTGATCGTGACTTACAACCCTGCCAACCCACCATTGAGATCCTGGACACGAGAACTACATCAGAGCCTCACCACCAACAGCAAGACGATGAAAAAAGCAGTCCCTCAACCCCCTTTAGTGGCAGAAAGGAACTGCCACTCCTTGAGGACTATGCTCATGCCCTCTTGCCTACCAGCTCTTGTTGATGACTGTCCTGGATCCTACGAATGTGAGAAGGAGAAGTGTGTGTTGTGCCAGGTCCACCTTGTGGAATCCACATCGTTCAGATCGTCCAGAACGGGAGAGTTGTTCAGGCTCCGCAACAGAATGACATGCGAAACAAGTAATATCATCTACCTTCTGTTCTGTGACATGTGCACTGACGCACAATATATTAGACAAAGATCAGTCTCAAAAGAAGGTTTTACCAACACAGATCAATCATGAATAAGAACACAGGCACACACATCACTTCACACTTCAAGAGGCCACAACACTCATTCTCCGATATAAAATGTCTGCCAGCAGACAAAATGCACTCTGACACAAAACAAAAATGACTGCAGCGGGAGGCATTCTGGAGAAGTAAATTGCAGACACTACATCCACTGAGTTTGAAAAGTCTACAGTAGCACGTCACCACCAACCATTTTATATGGGGCCTGAGTACTTCTCCTGTAACAACATGTTTTCACCATCATTTTGTTGAAAATCCTGACTATTTCTCCTACACCAACATATTTTCACCATCATTTGTTGCGGAACCTGAAAACTTGTCCTGTAACAACATGTTTTCGCCAACATTTCTTGTAGAGCCTGAATACTTTTCCTGTAACAGCATGTTCTCACCATCATTTTGTTTTAGAGCCCGAATAATTCTTCCATAACAATACCTTTTCGCCATCATTTTGTTGTGGAGCCCAAATGCTTCTTCTGTAACAGCATGTTTTCACTATCATGTTGTTGCGGAGCCTGAATAATTTTTCTGTAACAACATGTTTTCATCATCATGTTGTTATGGAGCCCGGATACTTCTTCTGTAACAACATGTTTTCGCCATCATTTGTTGTAGATTCTCAACATTCCTTCTGGAACAACATGTTTTCTCTATCATTTGTTGTGGAGCCTAGATACTTCTGCAAGAACATGTTTTCGCCATCATTTGTTGTTGATCGTGGATACCTCTCCTGTAACAACATGTTTCGCCATCGTTTGTTGTGGATCGTGGATCTCCCGTAACAACATGTTTTCGCCATCATTTGTTGTGGATCGTAGATACTTCTCCTATAACAACATGTTTTCGCCATCATTTGTTGTTGATCGTGGATACCTCTCCTGTAACAACGTTTTCGCCATCATTTGTTGTGGATCGTGGATGCTTCTCCTATAACAACATGTTTTCGCCATCATTTGTTGTGGATCATGGTGGATCGTGGATACCTCTCCTGTAACGACATGTTTTCGCTATCATTTGTTGTGGATCGTGGATACCTCTCCTGTAACGACATGTTTTCGCCATCATTTGTTGTGGATCGTGGATACATCTCCTGTAACAACGTTTTCGCTATCATTTGTTGTGGATCATGGATACTTCTCCTATAACAACATGTTTTCGCCATCATTTGTTGTGGATCGTGGATACCTCTCCTGTAACAACATGTTTTCGCCATTATTTGTCGTGGATCGTGGATACCTCTCCTGTAACAACATGTTTTCGCCGTCATTTTGCAGCAGAGCCTGAATACTTCTGAAACAAAATGTCTTCACCATCATTTTGTTCTGGAGGCCGAATACTTCTTCTATAACATTATTTGGCCATCATTTTGTTTCGAAGCCTGATTACCTCCCCTGTAACAACATGCTTCACTATCATTTTGTAGTGAAACCTGATCGCTTCGCCTGTTCTTGAAGACTTTAACGACGTGTCGTTATAAACCATTCTTTTTTTCTTTTTTCCTTTATTATTTTTTTTCCTTGGGGGTAGAGCGTGGGGGTAGGGTGGGGGTGGGGGAGGCAATCCTGAAAACAGAAACATTTATTAGTAGAAAGAAACACGTGGAGAGCGTGGCAGCAGAGAGTCCTCAGAAGTGAAGCCCCCTTCAAGCAAGTGTTTCGGCCCTTATCTCCTGACACTCTAGGGGGGTTGGGCCACACCCGGTTCATGTCTCCGGATGTCCCTCTGCTGCCCCTTTTTTCCCATCTTGGAACGAGCCATGGCTGGGATTCGAACCCATGACCCTCTGGACATGTTCATTTTCCACTTAATGACTCGCACTCTAACCACTGAGCCACTGGGGCACCTGATATTTGTAGGGAAATTTAAGCCTTATGAAGTTCACTTTTTTTCCTCCTTGACCAGATCCAGCTTGAACACCTCTCTGCCGCTTCTGCCATTGCTTTCAGGGCTCTGGTTTTTTCCCTCCCTGCAACTGAGAGCTGTTTCATGAGGCTGTATGCAGACGTTCCTACAACCCCCCTAGCTCCAATTTCTGCAGTGAGGACTTTGACCTGATAGCCTTCTCTCCTCAGGCTGTTTGCCAGATCAGCATACTTTTCAGTCTTGTAGATTTGAGCTGCCTCCATTCTGTTCTCATATGGCACCGTGAGCTCGATCATGATCAGCTGCTTGGTTGACTGAGAGTGGACTACTATGTCTGGTCTATTTGCCACTCTTGCTGATGATCTCTGGGTGAATCTTCCATTCTGGGAGGTCTGCAGTGCACTCCCAGTCATCTGCCCCGTCCAGCAGACTCTGTCTGCATGTTCCGAGTGGCACTGTTGTTCTTGGCCATGATTTGCTACCTCCTGCCGTGAAGAATGTTGCGGGTGCGTTTGGAGTCCTGATTTTCCCTTTTGTGGTGTTGGTACTAGCCGAGACTGCTTGTACAATCTCTTAGAGCACTTGGTTGTGCCTCCATGTGTACCTTCCTTGAGCCAGGGCTTCTTTACATGAGCTTAGGACATACTCTGCTGTTTGTTTTTCATGGCAGAGGGGGCATGCAGGATCGTCTGTTTTTCCCCACTTCACCAGGTTTGTATTTGAGGGCAGAAGGTCATATGCAGATCTGAGAATGAAGCTGATCCTGAGAGGGGCCATGTGCCAAATGTCATTCCAAGTGAGACTTCTTTGGAGTGCATTCTCCCACGTTGTCCATTGCCCTTGCTGGCTCTGCTGGACTGCTTTTTGGAGTCTTTTTTGGTCTTCTTTTCTCATCTCCTGAATCATCATGTCTCTTTTGGCTTTTCCTTTGGCCTTTGACCACCATTCAGTTTTGGTCACCCCCAGTCCTTGTCTGTTGGTCTGTGTGTGTCCTGTTATTTCTCTGATCTTGAGACTTTCTTTTGCAGAATCCATCGCCTCTAGAACTTTCCATTTCCTGCCTGTCTTCAGCTGGGGCTTGATTGCTTCTACCACCTTGTCTCCTGAGTCCTCCAGCATGCTTTGAAGTCTGATCTTTCCTGCTTTGTATTCCTCCAGGATGGATTTCAGTGGTACTGTTAGCTTTGCTTGGCGACAGTACAGCGCTATGTCAGTGAGACAGGGTGGGACACTAAGCCATTTCCTTGTGAACTTGTTGATTTGGGCTTCCATTGCCTCCACTATGCTGGTGCAGATGTCGTATATCATCAGAGGCCATAGGAGTTTTGGTATCAGCATGAACTGCAGACACCAGACCTTGTATTTGCCAGGGAGCCCACACTGGTCAGTGGTCTCCAAGCCTTCTTCCGACATCTGTTTGGTTTCTTTTGCTCTTTGTGTGTCTTTCAGGGTATCATCATACCATCTTCCAAGGCTGTTGACTGGCTCTTCTATGACTGTTGGAATGGCCTGCTTGGCAACACTGAAGACCACAGATTCGGCCACTTTTCCTTTCCTCAGTGAGAGACTCCGTGATTTCTTTGGCTTGAACTTCATGCTGGATGAAAAACTATGTCGTCCAGCCTCTCCAGCACATGTCGTGTCTCGTCTTCTCTGGATGAAATCACTGTAGTGTCATCCATGAAGGCCTTGAGAGGGGGAATCTTGTATCTATCGCCAAGGTCTGTTTGTCTTGCGTTACTCGTTGCTGCTTTCAAGATGACTTCCATTGCCAACACGAACAGTATTGGGGAAATTGCACAGCCCATTGCAATACCCACTTCCAAGTTGATCCATTCTGTTGTGTACTCCTTGGTAGAGAACCGCATTGAGAAGCCATTGAAATACTTCTTGAGCATGTCGCGGATGTTCTTTGGCATATGGTACATCTCAAGAGCCAGCTGTATCATCCCAGGGGGTACAGATCCATATGCGTTTGCCAGATCAAGCCACACTACGTCCAGGTCTCTCTTTTCTGTTTTTGCTCTTTGGATTGCGTCCCAGATCAT
>CM065715.1:2257428-2262428 GCA_033310375.1 Conus canariensis
GTGGGAACCCAAAGAGCAAGTTTATATGCTTTGCAGTCTACACTTTGTAACTTATTAAGTAGATGCTGTGGAGCGCTGAAGAAGACTTCTTGAGCATAAATCAATCTAGACCGCACAAGAGCAGAAGACAGGAGTGTTAAACTCTCTTTATTTTGTCCCCATTTTTGTTTGCTTATGATCTTTAGAAAGTTTAAACTTTTTTTTTTGCTTTATTCAAAATATATGTAATATGTTGGTTCCATGAAGAAAGTTTTGATGTTAAATATACTCCTAAGAATTTAACAGATTTGACGTATTGTAAGACCGATCCATTCAGGGTAAATTGTGGAAGTTTGTCTGGGTCATATCCAGAGTTAAAAAGCATTAGATTTGTTTTTTTCTGCCGACAATGTCAATCCATTTTCATGTAGGAAACTACTGATATTGTTTAATTCATGTTGATATTTGATCTTTATGTCATTTAAGAATCTTAATGAGGTTTTTCTTTTCATAGTGACTTTCATCCACAGACATACGTCATCAGCAAACTGTACTAAAACTACGTCTTTGGATAAGCCTTTGGTTATGTCTGCAATTAGGATATTAAATAGGATTGGAGATAATACTGATCCTTGTGGGAGACCCATTTCCAGCGTTCTAGTGGTGGAATATGTACGCTCTATTCTTGTTTGAATAATTCTACTTTGAAGGAAAACTTTGATATAATCATACATGGTTCCATTTATTCCAATAGTTTTCAGTTTATACAAAAGTCGTTTATGCCACACTTGTTCGTACGCTTTCCTTATGTCAAAGAAAGTTGCCAAGATGTTTTTTACGTCTTGCGAATTGCTGTTTAACATGTGTTGTGAGTTTCACTAGATGTTCTGTAACTGATCTGCCTTTCTGAAAACCAGCTTGATTTTTAGGGATAATTTGATGTTTATTACAAAAATAAAGTGATCTGTTTAGGACAATTCTTTCCATTAGTTTGCATGTATGCGACGTTAGGGTATTGGGCGGTAGCGGTTTATGTTACTACGAGGTTTTCCTTGTTTATGTATAGGAACTATGATAGAATGCTTCCATAATGAAGGCAAATTGCCATTTTCCCAGCATTTTGGAATGAAGACCGAGATAAAGCGTTTAACATTAAGTGGGACATGACGCAGCATTTCATTAGAGATACCATCTAAACCCACTGATGTTTTTTTGGTTCCCAGATTAGCAAGGCATTCTTCTACTTCTTGAACTGTTATGGGAGCATTCAGATAGTGGTTTATTACAGGGTTTGGATCGTTCTCGGTGAAGTCTTCTTCTTGCTCTCTGTGCTGTCTATTTTCTGTTGATAAACTATCTTTGCTGCCATTTTTGGCGAATATGTCAACAAAAGCTTCGGCCTTTTCTAGATTAGATGGGAAATCAGAGTTTGGTAGCTTGACAGGACATCTTGGCAAGTTTACTCCATTTTTCATTGTTCTTAACTTTTCCCACACTTTTTGAAAATCTTTATAATTTGTTGGTTCATTCTTACAAACATTAGACCAGTATTGCCGTTTTGCTTGTGCTGTGATGTGATTAAAATGATTTTTGGCTCTTTTTTTTTCTCAAGAAGCTTTTTAGCGCGCTCTTCTCTTTGCTTCGTAAATATTCTGTCAGTTTGATGTTTTTCTCCTTTTTCTCTTTTTCACACGTCTCATTCCACCAGAATGTGTGTGTGTGTGTGTGTGTGTGTGTGTGTGTGTGTGTGTGTGTGTGTGTGTGTGTGTGTGTGTGTTCATAATAAATGCTTCTCAAAATGAGCCTTCAGCAAGCTTGCTGAAGGCTCATTTTGAGAAGCATTTATGATTCCCCATTCAGCCACTCAGGCACATACTGTTAGTTAGGCATGAATGCTTATCTCCCCCTACTTCTTCAATCTAAGACAGAAGAGCAAGCTTTGTTTATAACTCAGTATTTCTTGCAGTCGTTGCAACACCAAGCTGCTCTGTAAATTGCTGGAATGGTGCTCAGTTACTTATTGTTTATATATATATATATATATATATATATATATATATATATATATATATATATATGTGTGTGTGTGTGTGTGTGTGTGCGTGTGTGTGTGTGTGTGTGTGTGTGTGTGTGTGTGTGTGTGTGTGTGTGTACATTTTGAATCGATCTTTAAAAAGAAAAAGAACAAATGCTTTACTTGTCTTGAATGATTTTATTGCAGAAAAAAAGAAATCAAGGATATTTGACATATCGCTTAGTTTGACACAAACGGAATGTTTTTTTACCTAACACACGAGGGTTGACTGCCAGAACCCCGTGTCTCATATACATATATATATATATATATATATATATATATAACAGAGATACTGGGTTCTGGCAGTCAACCCTTGTTAGTCTGTCATCTATGGATTAGTTCAACCCATCAGAACTGTGCTTTGACCTAGTACAGATTCTAATGGATCTATGTGGCCATTGTAACCGTCCTTTGACCCAGGGCAGGTTCTAACGGATTCGTTGGACTCACTGGAACTATGGCTTGACTC
Source organism: Conus canariensis (assembly GCA_033310375.1). Classification (NCBI taxonomy): domain Eukaryota; kingdom Metazoa; phylum Mollusca; class Gastropoda; order Neogastropoda; family Conidae; genus Conus; species Conus canariensis. The sequence goes on from CM065715.1 coordinate 2,259,954, forward strand.
AGGGCAGGTTCTAAGGGATTCGTTGGACACACTGGAACTATGGCTTGACCCAGGGCAGGTTCTAACGGATTTGTTGGACACACTGGAACTATGGCTTGACCCAGGGCAGGTTCTAACGGATTCGTTGGACTCACTGGAACTTTGGCTCGACCCAGGACAGGTTCTAACGGATTCGTGGAGCACACTGGAACTATGGCTTGACTCAGGGCAGGTTCTAACGGATTCGTTGGACTCACTGGAAATTTGGCTCGACCCAGGGCAGGTTCTAACGGATTCGTGGAGCACACTGAAGCTATGGCTTCGGCAGGTTCTAGTGGATTGGATTCATTGAGCACACTGGAACTAGGGTCTGACCAAGGGCAGGTTCTAACAGATTCGTTGAGCACACTGGAACTAGAGTCTGACCCAGGGCAGGTTCTAACAGATTCGTTGAGCACACTGGAACTAAGGTCTGACCCAGGGCAGGTTCTAACAGATTCGTTGAGCACACTGGAACTAAGGTCTGACCCAGGGCAGGTTCTAACAGATTCGTTGAGCACACTGGAACTAGAGTTAAGCGTAGGGCAGGTTCTTGTGGATTCGTTGAGCACACTGGAACTAGAGTTAAGCCTAGGGCAGGTTCCAGTGGATTCGTTGGGCATACTAGAACTGGAGTTTGGTCTTAGACCGATTTTACTGCATTCATCTGGCACATCAGAGTTGTGCTTATGATCTGGGACACATTCTATTGAACACACGTAGCACGTTAGAACTGTCTCCTTTGACATAGAACAGGTTTTTTTTTTCTGATTTGTCGTAAGCAACATTTGGATGTTGAGGGACAAAGAGGAATTCTTGTCAGTTTCGGGGCACGACAGAATTCTAGTCTGAATGTCTTTTTAGGAGGCCAACGTTTTCATTTCAAATTTGTTTTTGTTACAATAATTCTTGCCAGAGAAATATCGACTGGAATTCAGATCAAGATACATTTGACTCGGATTTGTTTTCTGACTCATCTTCAGTGCCCTGTGGCGGCATGACTGCCCAGGAAATACTCATATTTCACATATGCAAAAGATATTCTAAGTGCAAAGTGTGTGAATAAAAAGTGAATTATCAAAGTTGTCGTGACCATAATTTGATATGTTACACAGTGTAATTATGAAAAAAATGACTAAACGTAGATCAACATGTGGCCCAGTAGCTGATGGACTGAAAAAAATTCATGCACTTTGACCTGCAGTAATTAACCGGATGAAGCAGACAAGGACTGGTGTTTTATCGCATGTGATGTCATATTGAAGGTCATCTTCTCCAGTGCTTACAGCTCCATAACAACATAATATACGGAACAAAAATGATATGATTCATTTCAGCTGGATTTGAGCCTTGAATGAAATATACATATCCATCTTTGAAAATAGCATAAATGGCACGTAAACGTGGGTATAATCAGAATTGTTAGATGTTAAGACTTGTTAAAAACGATTTTAAGACGTTTCGTTTGATTGTCAAACTGGAATATGTCACTGCAAACTTTTGTTTATGAGCATAACATTTGTTGAATTTCAGATCAGCCTGATATGTCAATTATGATGTTGTACAGAGTCATAGCATGATATTGACCATCTACTGTTAAGTGTGGTCTAGCATTTTCTTAATTTCTGCTGAAAACAGGTTTCCGTGCCCATCGAAACCTTAGGTGCTTTATTTCATTCGAGTGTCACTAAAAGAAAAATAGTCCGCAAACTCCAAAGGGTATTCTCTCTCTCTCTCTCTCTCTCTCTCTCTCTCTCTCTCTCTCTCTCTCTCTCTCTCTCTCTCTCTCATAACCACACCAACAGACTATAGTACTCACGGTATCCCAACGCCCTACTGTGGAGCGATGACAGAGACAGACAAGCGCAGCGTTCACGTGACAGACAACTCGTGCACCCCAAAGTTTTTCTATTATTTGTGCGAGATTGTGTCAGGTTCTAGTCAACTAAATACCCAACAAATTCAGCAACAACAACAAAACCAAGGAAAAGTTGGTTTGACAGATATATCTGTCTGGAGCCATAATCATTCTGATCACTCTGTTCGTTGTCCTGACAACCATTGGATACCAGACTTCCTGGCTTGTGACACACACAGTAAATGTTGGGCCAACACTGACGGCAACTTTCACTTCTCACGTGACGCACTGACAGCGCAGACGTCATCATGGTGTGCGGCGCCCAATACGTCAGACTCTCTGTATTTTCTGTGTTCCACTGAGGAAGAGCGCCTGCCCTTCACTCTGGTTTGTGATTACCATGCGGATTGTTTTGATGGGAGTGATGAGGATTTCTGTATCCATCCGCCATGTCATGATGGCGTGTCGATTCCTTGTGGACACAGTGGTCAGGTAGGTTCATTGAAATCTTTCCTTGTGGACACAGTGGTCAGGTAGGTACATTGAAAGCTTTCCTTGTGGACACAGTGGTCAGGTAGGTATATTGAAAGCTAAACTGG
>CM065715.1:2267428-2272428 GCA_033310375.1 Conus canariensis
GAACGTTCTGTAGAAAGTGCTGAAGAAAAGTGTCGTGTTGCCATATCAGTACAAACCACACACCTGGAAAAGCAGTACAGCAAAAAAGAATATGGATCCCGTTTTAAGGCAAGTGTGTCAGTCAACTATGCCCAACAATGTGGTTTTAATCAAAACCAGAACTTTCAAATTTCTTGAGGTCAGTCATCTTACGATCGTGATTCTTCCTACTCAGCATACATCGCCTCCTAAGTTTACACGACATGGGTGTCAGCAGAAAGGCGCTTCGTCTTAACATCGTTCACGCTTACCCCATCGTGATCGTGATTTTAGTCGTGGTCATGGCTGTGGTTTCCGTCAAAGATCTGAGAAAGTCGAGAATGACTGTCATTGTAATGAGTGTCCATAAAAGACCTAAACCTGTAGCTGTTTCTCAGTCTTCTGAGGCCCTCTGAAAAGAGAGGAAGTTCATTGTTTGGTCTCTCATGTTCTCAGGGATTGTCTCTTTATTGAGCCTTGCTCTGCCAATTGCTTTCAGACTACTCTCCTAAGAGATACAGGTTATACTACTGCTGGAGTACGTCAGTCTTTTGTTCATAAAGACCAGTTCACTAGTGAGAGCCAGAAGTGTCTGTCTTTTTAGGTGGTTAGAACAAGGACTTTTCCCTTGCCTTGATGAAGGTTTCTGTTCCGCACTTTTTGGGTCAGGTTGTGGCTTGAGTCGTTGATGATCCTGTCACTGATTTCGCCCATGGCAACTTGCCTGGTACATGGTCTTCTTGTTCAGAATAATAAAACAGATTTTTGACCACAGATCTTTTGTGAACAATCAAAAAAAAGAAAAGAAAAACAAACAAAAACGTACAGGCAATGACGTATGAAACACATACGTAAACGGACGATTACGTTCTTAAAGGTGTGTGTGTGTGTGTGTGTGTGTGTGTGTGTGTGTGTGTAATGGGGAAAAGAAAACTAGAGGCAGATAGAGGGAAAAGGCAAACAGAACTAGAGATAGAGAAAAAGAGAGAGTGGTAGAGGAGGAGTCTCATGCTTGGAAGGGGGCGCTTGAGAGTGTGTAAAAGAAAGGGAGAGAGTTGTAGAGGAGGAGCCTTATGCTTGGAATGGGGCGCTTGAGGGTGTGTATGAGGGAAATAGCACACACACACACACACACACACACACACACACACACACACACACAACACACACCACACACATGGGGGTGGGGTGGGGGTTGTGGAGATGAGGGGTGGTGGGGGTGGTGGAAACTCCTTTTAAGAAATGTAGGTGCATATGGATTGTTCACATATGTATGTGTCTACGAGTATGCATACCCGGATGGTGGAGATGGTGTTTGAAGTGTATATGTTATGCTCTACATGTTATGTAATAATTATGCTATATATGTACATGGGGTGTGAATGTCAATATGGTGGGAAGAGGAAATTGGGGGAGGGGTAGTATAGAGAGAAAGGGATGGAGGAGAGGTCGAGGGAAAGGAAAGCAAGGGCAAAGAGCTGGAATGATTAAAAAAGTCAGATGTGGGAGTTGAGTCCATCAGGGATTGTGGTGCCAAGGCGAGAGATAATCCTGGACTCCATGAATTTTCTTTCTGGAGCTGAGGAGTGGTTTTGCCAAACAGCAGTTACGGAAATATGGGTTTGGCTGTGGCAATCAGCATTTAAATGAATCACCACTGGTGTTGGATGAGACGACTTGATGGCTCTGAGTTGTTCCACAAAGTGTTCGTTGAGGGTACAATATGTTTCCCCAACGTACAACTTTGAGCAGAGGCTGCATCTCAGTACATAAACAGGTTGGTGGACTGGCAGGTGACATGGGCCAGTGATGCTGTGGATGTTGCAATGAAAGTGCAGGTCTTACATCCAGTTTGATTGCACGGATAATTTCCGGCTGAGGAGTTGGTGTTTTTACTAAACTTGGTTCGTACCAGGCGGTCGCAGAGGATTTTGTCTCTCTTGTAGGCGATGAGGGGAGGTTTGGGGAAGATCGATTTTAGCATCAGGTTTGGACATCAAAGCTTCTGACCGGGAGACAGAGTTTGCTGGAACAAGAGCCTCTTGAACAATGGTATGTGGATGTCCACGTGTCTCGAGAAAGGATGCCATGTCCAGTGCCTTTGCTTCAAAGTCCTGGTCATCGCTGCACAGGCGTCGGAGACGTAGGAACTGGGAGAAGGAATGTTGTCTTTTGCAGGGCGCGGATGACTAGATGAATACAGTAGGTAAGAATTAGAATCTGTGGGCTTGTAGAAAACAGAAGTTGACAGGTGTTGTGAGTCAGATGAGATGGACAGTTGGATTTGCAAGAATGAAACAGTGATCTCCGAAATTTCGTAGGTGAAACAAAGATCTGGGTGGAAATTGGAAACAAATGTTATGAACTATAGAAGGTCAGGTTTTAAACTGGAGCCACATGTGAACAATCCATATTCACCTACATTTTTTTTTATAGGAGTTTCCATCCCCCCCCCATACCCACAAACCCCCACTCCATCCCCACTCCAGTGTGTGTGTGTGTGTGTGTGTGTGTGTGTGTGTGTGTGTGTGTGTGTGTGTGTGTGTGTGTGTGTGCTATTTCCCTCATACACACCCTCAAGCGCCCCATTCCAAGCATAAGGCTCCTCCTCTACAACTCTCTCCCTTTCTTTTACACACTCTCAAGCGCCCCCTTCCAAGCATGAGACTCCTCCTCTACCACTCTCTCTTTTTCTCTATCTCTAGTTCTGTTTGCCTTTTCCCTCTATCTGCCTCTAGTTTTCCTTTTCTGCGTCTCATTTTCCTTTTCCCCATTACACACACACACACACACACACACACACACACACACATGCACGCACGCACGCACGCACGCACGCACGCACGCACGTACGCACGCACGCACGCACGCACACACACATACACACAGTGCTGCAGTTGTTCTGGCTGCTCTTGAGGTGATTTCTGATGTGGATCCCTCTCTGCTAATGACAGAGTCCAGGTCAGTGAGTTGTTGACCAAATCCTTGTTTATGGCCGTGGACTGTTGTGTCAGTGTTGTGGACAATTATATCAGTATTGATGGTGGTGTTGGGGACAGGTATGTCAGTACTGATGGTGGTGTTGTGGATAGTTATGTCAGCACTGATGGTGGTGTTGTGGACAATGATGTCAGTATTGATGGTGGTGTTGTGGACAATGATGTCAGTATTGATGGTGGTGTTGTGGACAATGATGTCAGTATTGATGGTGGTGTTGTGGACAATGATGTCGGTATTGATGGTGGTGTTGTGGACAATGATGTCAGTATTGATGGTGGTGTTGTGGACAATGATGTCAGTATTGATGGTGGTGTTGTGGACAATAATGTCAGTATTGATGGTGGTGTTGGGTTGCGCATTAACTTAGCCTTGGATCTTGAATTTCGCAGTCCTACTTAAAAAATAACTTATTTTCACATTTTTGTTACGATGTTGTAGTGTATTGCCGAATCAAACTGGTGTAATATGGCCAACGATCATTGCAAGAACTCTATGGAAGCCAGACAATGTGAACACTTTGCACAAGTTAAGCCCAATGCTGTCATGGGTAACTATGGAGTTTGGAAAAACAAGTACAGGCTGCCCTCAGTAGTTCACTTCCACAGTGACAGCGAACCAACAGGAATTCAGTACCATCATTTAACACCAGGATCCAAGAGTCCCCCAACACATTTTCACTGCCCTTCCGTGCCTTTCTATTTCCCAGCGTTCGTTCGCTGTAATGGCGTCTATGACTGCCCTAACAAAGAAGATGAGGCGGCCTGTGAGACTTACAGCTGTCCTGGGTACTTCAGTTGTCGTCAGTCTCAGATATGCCTTCATCCAGATCATGTGTGTGACGGCAAAACCCATTGCCCTCAGCATGACGATGAATGGTACTGCGCCATGTCTTGTCCAAACCAGTGTTCCTGCCAGGGCCTTGCTTTTACCTGTAGACGCGTGTTTCCTGTGGATACGTTCCCAGATATACGTTATCTAGACATGTCTGGTAGTGACATGAAGCCTGAAAGGCTGTTCAAGAATAAAATGCTGGTGTATTTGAACATGACGAACTGCATTCTAACTGAACTATTGCTTCCAGAGCTCCCCAATGTTAAAATTGTGGATGTCAGTTCTAACCAGCTCAAGACTGTTCATTTGGACAATTTGACGAACATAAGCAACCTCAATCATTTAGTTATGGCAAACAATCCCCTCACCTCCTTGTTTCCCAGTGAGTCAGCGAAGACTTTGATATTTTCCAATCTTAAAATCCTGGACCTGACGTCGGTAAATATACCAAATTTGAACTCCAACAGACTGCAGTCCTTCCCTGCACTTGTTGTCCTCAACCTGTCTGGCAGCAGAACTCAGACCATTTCTGGGGAAGGATTTGACAATCCTGTTCTTGCCCAGCTGGATCTACGGGGCAGTGAGATGATGGAGTTTCCCCACACGTTGCTGAAAGGTCTGATCAAGCTGGGAGAATTACACGTTGACAGCTTCGAGCTGTGTTGTGTACAGACCTTGCCAGACCATTTCAGCACACAGAGCTGTCATGGTCCTCCCTCCATTATTTCTACCTGCGATCATCTGCTGGGAACTCATGTGCAGCAGATTCTTATTTACCTTCTGGCGTCATTCATTGTTCTTGGCAATGGCCTTGTGGTCGTGTTGTTCACTCGGGACAGTCGCAAGGACACCACTAAAACATTTATATGGCACCTGTGTGGATCTAAACTCCTGATGGGAATGTACTTGTCAGTGTTAAGTGTGGCGAACCTGACATACAGTGGTTCTTACCTTTGGGAAAATTTAGCTTGGAGGTCCAGCGTCTTTTGCAAGGTGTTAGCATTTATTTACCTGCTTTCCTGTGAGGTGGCAGTCTTTCTGGATATAAGCATGACCTTGGAGAAATGTTTGATTGTTACCTGGCCAGACAGATCATATGGTCAGTCCAGAAGATGGATGGTTCTAGGTGCATGCCTCTTAGCGTGGTCAGC
>CM065715.1:2277428-2292428 GCA_033310375.1 Conus canariensis
TTCACAAGGTCAGATTAGAGTCTGGGCTATGGAATGTTCTGATCTACATTGTACTTCAGTTCTGATCTGGGATTGCTTAAAGGTTTGATTATGATTCAGTTGGACTATGGTTAAAGACTGGGTTATGACTTTTTTGACTTGGTTTAGACAACAATGTTGATTATAAGTCATTCTAAGTTAGACAAAAAACTAAGTTACAGCTTATTCTGACATATGTTTCACTAAAGACTTTCGTTATGGTTAATTGTGATCTAAGTTGGACTAAAAGCTCGGTTATGACTCAGTTTGATCTAAGTTAGACTAAAAGCATGGTTATGACTCACTCTGATCTAAGTTAGACTAAAGGTTCGGTTATGACTCGCTCTGACTCACTCTGACTAACAGTTTGGTTACGACTCACTCTGATCTAAGTTAGGCTAATAGTTTGGTTACGACTTACTCTGATCTAAGTTAGACTAAAAGCGCGGTTATGACTCATTCTGATCTAAGTTAAACTAAAAGCTCGGTTATGGCTCACTCTGAACTAAGTTAGACTAATAGTTTAGTTATGACTCACTCTGATCTAAGTTAGCCTAAGAGTTCGGTTGTGCCTCAGTCTGATCTTATTTACTCTAAAATCTTGGTTGTGGCCCATTCTAACCTGGGTGACACTTACAGTGGGGTGTGGCCCATTCTAACCTGGGTTACACTAACAGCGGGGTGTGGCCCATTCTAACCTGGGATTTCACTAACAGCGGGGTTGTGGCTCATTCTAACTTGGATTGCACTAACAGTGGGGTTGTGGCCCACTCTAACCTGGGTTTCACTAACAGTGGGGTGTGGCCCATTCTAACCTGGGTTTCACTAATAGCGGGGTTGCAGCTCATTCTTACTTAGGACTGCATGGCCATAGGTCATTCTTTTCTGGGTGACACTCTGGCTAACAACATGCTGGCAGCAGCTTGACAAAAGTCCTGGTTATGGTTCATCCTGACGTCAGTCAGACAAAAGCCCTGGTTATGGTTCATTATGACGTCACCTAGACAAAAATCCTGGTTATGGTTCATTCTGAGATAAGTAAGACAAAATCCTGGTTATAGTTCATTCTTACGTCAGCTTGACAAAAGCCTGGTTATTGTTCATTCTGACGTCAGCTAGAAAAAAAAGTCCAGGTTATGGTTCATTTTGACGTCGGCTACAAAAAAAGCCCCGGTTATGGTTCATTCTGACGTCAGCTATGAAAAAAGCCCTGGTTATGGTTCATTCTGACGTCAGCTAGACAAAAGCCCTGGTTATGGTTCATTCTGACATCAGCTATGAAAAGTCCTGGTTATGGTTCATCCTGACGTCAGCTAGACAAAAGCCCCGGTTATGGTTCATTCTGACGTCAGCTATGAAAAGAGTCCTGGTTATGGTTCATTTTGACGTCAGCTATGAAAAAAGCCCTGGTTATGGTTCATCCTGACGTCAGCTAGGCAAAAGTCCGGGATATGGTTCATCCTGACGTCAGCTAGACAACAGCCCTGGTTATGGTTCATCCTGACGTCACCTAGACAACAGCCCTGGTTATGGTTCATCCTGACGTCAGCTAGACAACAGCCCTGGTTATGGTTCATCCTGACGTCAGCTAGACAACAGCCCTGGTTATGGTTCATCCTGACGTCAGCTAGACAACAGCCCTGGTTATGGTTCATCCTGACGTCAGCTAGACAACAGCCCTGGTTATGGTTCATTCTGACGTCAGCTGTGAAAAGAGTCCTGGTTATGGTTCATTCTGACGTCAGCTAGACGAAAGTCCTGTTATGGTTCATCCTGACGTCAGCTAGACAAAAGTCCTGTTATGGTTCATCCTGACGTCAGCTAGACCAAAGTCCTGTTATGGTTCATCCTGACGTCAGCTAGACCAAAGTCCTGTTATGGTTCATCCTGACGTCAACTAGACAAAAGTCCTGTTATGGTTCATGCTGACGTCAGCTAAACACAAGTCCAGTTATGGTTCATCCTGACGTACATGCCAGCCATACAAAAGTCCTGGTGATGTTTAATTCTGACGTCAGCTGGACAAAAGCCCTGGTTTTGGTTCGTTCTGACGTCATCCAGACAAAAGCCCTGGTGTTGGTTTATTATGAACTAGTTTAGACTAGAGGCTGGATTTAGGCTAGTTCTGACCATAGTTGAAGGCTGGGTTATGATTCATTCTGAGCTAGTTTAGACTTCAATCTGGGTTATCGTTCATTCTGACCTAGTTTAGACTTGAATCTGGGTTATCGTTCATTCAGACCTAGTGTAGACTTCAATCTGCGTTATCATTCATTCAGACCCAGATTAGACTTAAATCTGGGTTATCGTTCATTCAGACCCAGTTTAGACTCAAGTCCGGGTTATTGTTAATTCTGACCTACTTTAGACTTCGATCCGGGTTATGGTTCTTTCCGACCTAGTTTAGCCTTAAATCTGGGTTATGGTTCATTCTGACCCACTTTAGACTTCAGTCTGGGTTATGGTTCCTTCTGACCTGCTTACTCTGAAGTCTGGGTTGTGGCTCATGTTGATGGGATTAGACTGAAGGCTGCGTTATGACTCAGTTTGCTCTACTTTCCGATTAACTAGGGGGATTTGTACACTCTGACCGGGATGACACTGAAGGTGGAGCTATGGCTCATTCTGATACTATGTGAGACTGTTGGCTGGGCCATGGATAGTTCTTATTAGACTTCAGCTGGACAGTTGGTGATAAATCACTAGAAGCAACGGCTGCATTATGCCTTTTTCTGACCTGTGTGGGGCTTAAGACAGGGTCATGGCTTATTCTGACATGGGTGGGCCTTAAGACAGGGTTATGGCTTATTCTGACATGGTGGGACTTAAGACAGGGTTATGGCTTATTCTGACATGGGTGGGACTTAAGACAGGGTTATGGCTTATTCTGACCTGGGTGGGACTTAAGACAGGGTTATGGCTTATTCTGACCTGGGTGGGACTTAAGACAGGGTTATGGCTTATTCTGACCTGGGTGGGACTTAAGACAGGCTTATGGCATATTTTGACCTGGAAGAGACTAACGGTTGGATCACAGTTCATCCTGATACGCGTTAATGGTTGGCCTATGGCTCAATCTAGTTTTTTTTTTCACGTGTTCTCAATGCAGGAGAACAGTCATGAACTGGAAGACATGTTCTCTCTCTCTCTCTCTCTCTCTCTCTCTCTCTCTCTCTCTCTCTCTCTCTCTCTCTCTCTCTCTCTCAAGGCAAGCTGATTGTATAATGGAAGTTGACATACAGTGTTTTTTTTACAGGTTCTGCAAAGTTTCCACTAGCGCTGTGTTGGGTGACATAATGACAGTTCTGGCAGGCTATGATCATATCAATAATAACAAAATGTACAAGGTCAGCATGCATTCACAAGTTAATCTGGTTCTGCAAACATCAGTTTACATGGGAACCATCTAGACATAAAATTTTCGTATACAAAGTTTTTTTTTTTTTTCTAGCAATATACGTTTCAGTATTATATCTATATTTCAGTTTGTTGAGGAATACTTGTAAGAGATTTTTGTTATATTTTACACTTATACAGATAGTATTCAGCAAATAATACAATGAAATAAAGTACATGTGTATATGTATATTTGTATCAAATCCATGTATGGCTAATGATTCAATTATCCACACGTCAAACGCAGACAGGCATTTTGTATTCATTGAATCCATCAGCGTTTTCCAAAAACGTCAAGTCACCATACAGTGCCAAAATATATGTCAATGCTATCCTCAACTAAGCTATAGAAAGTACAAACACCATTCAACATACGTATTTTCTTTAGTACAGCATTAATCCCAAGGCATGTGTGTATAATTTGTAACTGTAACCATTTAATGTTTACGTCAGGAGCTTTGCTAAGATAGAAAAAACGTTGTTACATTCATTTTAAACGTTCAGTTTTGTATCCCAGTTCGAACAGTATTTTCGACGAATGTCGTTTTCTATAAACATATCATAATATACTTATGACCATTTACAAGCTGACATCAGCTTTTTGTCGTATATATCGAGGGTTGACTGTCAGAACAAAGTATCTAAATTTTCTGATAGTTTACAGGAGACGATTTTTTACACTTTCAGCTCCTGTAGCATGAAGAACAAGTTAAGTAAGCTCCTCAAAACTTTTACACAAAGTACATCAATGCTGCAAGTGTATCTAGTACAGTTCTTACCTTTTTGTGCCCAGAATGATCTGTAAAACAGTGAATGTGGCAGCCATGTATCTTTGTTTATGAGACTGTAAGACTACCAGTTACACACTGTTATACGAAAAGAAATCACCATTATAGCTTCAGTAGAGTTCTTGTCTCTATTTATCAAACACTGTTATACGAAAAGAAATCACCATTATAGTTTCAGTAGAGTTCTTGTCTCTATTTATCTGAAACATCAGCAAAGGACTGGCTGCTGATTGATTGACCCCAGGAACAAGACTGGCACCACTTGAGGTCCTCACATGAACCAATTTCGTCTTCAACAGCTGCAGTTGAGGGAGTTGGTGAAGTGAAGATTGACAAAGCTGTCAATATCTTCACTAGGACCTCGGAGCATCGGGTGCGCGCTAAATACTCAGTCAGCTGAGGTCACTTTGTAAACAGTCTTTGAAGAGCAGGAGTCTTGGGCTCGTTCAGATGGTATTGCCGTGGGGCACTGTGTTGGTTCTATTGTCAGGCTGGTTGAATGCACGTGGACGTTGTTGTCGTAGCTTTTCTCCAGGATAATTACTGTGTTAAGTGACCCCCGAAGTCGGCGGGAAATTTCGATGTCCATCTGGCGCCAAGTGGTTGTTTGCTAATCAGTTAGGTAGGGATGTGTGTAAATGCTGATGTGTGGAAGAATGTAGCGAAAAGGGAATTCAGGGTACTTGTGAACAAGGAAGTGGAGAAGCAGCATGGACAAAGGCATGGCCCGAAGGGAAATCCTTTGTGTCCATCCCTATATTAGTTGTTTGTCCGTCGAGACGATGAAGACCATTTAGTCATCCTGGGATCGGGGGTGAGTGCGTAGATGGCTGGTCAGGCCGATCTGCACCCGGAAAGACCTATCACAATATGGACAGGGTATGGTGGCAGCAGTTGGAGATCTGTTGGCGCTGGTCTTCCTGATTATCCTTCGCTGCTCAGCTGCAGCAATTCTGTTACTTTCACAGGTTTCTGCACCTTTGTGGACAACTGATCACCAACTGCCCGTCTCTGTCCAGGGCAGTCTGCTCCCATGTTGTGTGGCTGATGTTGAAGGCCTTCAGGGAAGATTTGAGGTTGTCTTTGAAACGATTCTTCTGGCCTCCATGAGAGCGTTTTCCTTGTTGTAGTTCGCCAAACAATAGTTTGTTTGGCAGCCGATGGTCTGGCATGCGAACTACATGACCTGCCCAGCGAAGCTGTGACTGCATCAGGATGGTGAAGATGCTAGGCAGGCCAGCTCAAGTGAGGACTTCAGTGTCCGGAATCTTATCTTGCCACTTAATGCCCCTATATAAACCGAGGGAGAAAACGTGACGGAAGAGGAGAATAACACCACGAGAGAGAGAGAGAAGGACAGAGGAGAGAGAAGAGAGGAGAGTGAGCAGGACAGAGCAGGATCGAGAGAAACGTGGTGTGGGAGACAGAAGAGACAGCAAGGTCTTAGGGTAAAAGACAAGCTGGAAGCGAAAAGACTGAGTTTGAAGCCCAGAGGTGGGTGAAGAGAGACAAACTGAGTTTGAACCCAGAGGTGGGTGAAGGAGACGAAGAAGAAGAATTCTACGTCAAGATCCCAGAGACGACCATGAAGACCCAGTCCTGAAACCTGGAGCCAGTCAACCAAGGGCGTCACCATCAAGCAGTGCTGAAGAAAACTTGAAGAGACTTGTTCAAGAACTGTGGTGTGGTGTGAAAGCGTGGTTGTGTGTGTGGAAACCTGGCCAGGTAAGAAGCCATTTTATTATAACCCAGGATTATGAAGTATTGGTCGTTTATGTGTTGATTATTCCATTTTTTGTTGGTGATCGGATTGTTCATACGTAATTACAAGTAGCATAGAAACTGTATTCTTGTTCTCAGTTGTGTTAGGAAAGAAACGAATGCGTGACATCCCATTCCCAGAGAGAGGTGAATGTTTGGTGGGTGCATGAGTGCGCATATGCGTGTATGAGTGCAAAGATAACCTTGGTGTGTTAAGCCTGACTAATAATACATCAACTTAGTGCACTTAAGCAATACCATCACAATTTCCCCCGTCCTGGACACTGTTCGCCCCAAATTGAAAATGGCCGCCAGACAGAAACGAGGGGATTATGGGAAAGGAAGAGAGGGTTGGGAAAAAAAAGGAAAAAAAAGAAAAAGAAAAGAAGAAAGGGAGGGTGTGTGAAACGATGGTAAATGAAATACAGTAAATGAATCTTTTTTTTAAATGAAAAAAAAATTATTTAGTTATAAGAAAATTACACACACAACACACACACACACACACACACACACACACACACACACACACAATATATTATATGTATATATATATATATATAAATATAAAATGTAATACATAAATAGATAAATGAATAAAGAAAGAAAACTAGTAAGTAAATAAATCAAATGAAATGAATGAATAAGCGAATAAACAAATAATAATGAATAATAAATAAATACAAATAGATAAATAAATAAAGTAAAATATACAAAGTTAAAAATAAAATAAAATGAAATGAAATAAATGGGGGGTGGGGGGGCTGCAACTTCTGTATGCAGTGGGAAGTAGGGATTGTGGTGGTGGTGTGTGTGTATGTATATAGTGTGTGTGTGTGTGTGTGTGTGTGTGTGTGTGTGTGTGTGTGTGTGTGTGTGTGTGTTGGTGGAAGGTTATGCCGACTGGTGTGGGAGTGTGGGTATGTATAATTGTGTTATTCTTGGATGTTGATGCCTTTGGGCTGTAGCGTGCCCAGTCTGGAAGTTGTTTTTATAGTACAATACAACCAGTGTTTAATTTGCCAATAATGGTATCGATTATCATTGTATGTGATATTCTCGCATTCCTGTGGTATCATAGAAGCTGTATGTATATTTCACTGTACATAGATTGATAAATGTTTTGGTTAATGTACAACTGGTATGTAGTATATCAGTAGCAGCAACGAACACAATGACAATAGTAACCAAAACACAGTGATTATAACAATTCCAGCCAGTAATGTAAGAAGCAACCATGGAAAAGAGGTAGAATGCCAAATTTTACACTTAAGAGACCCAAGAGGTTGAAATGCATCGTGTCTTGTCATGTGCTTTGTTTGTCAATGTCACTGGCGGTAACTAACACCCTCTCTTTCTAAATTTCAATTTTCTCCCTTCATTCTGTTTATTTTTCATGCCGAGTGCATGCTATGTGTAAAGTTGTTATCCAAACCAGTTAAACTGACGTTCTCCTCTGAAAGCTGCTGATGAGATTTTACATGTGTGCAAGATTTTATGCATACTTTGACACACAAAATCCTGACACACATATCCTGTTTCTCTGATAAAGTAAGCACAGTGCCATCAGATGCTTGTCTGTCAGTGTGATCAGAGTGCAACTAGATATAAGCATCCTATAGTGTGCAATCAGATAACATCACATGATGCATTTTTCTATCAGTGAAATCACGCTCAGTCAGACACGATCATAGGATGTGTTTCTCTGTCAAAGCAAATATAATGTTGTCAGATTACAGCCTTTCAGCTGTGAGAAACGCTACAGAGCTTACCCACAGAAGGTAACTAGAAAAGTCCCATCGGCTCCTTACCCAGGAGAGACTCGAACCTGCACTTCCTTTGTAATCAGTTGTCTTATTCTTGTCAGAAACGTGTTTGTGACTGGACAATTCAAATTTCATGAAGTTCATTTTGTTTCTATACAGTAATGGGTTGACATGACAATTGCCAGCCACACCATCCTCTACAATCCCCTCCCCTTCGACATCTCTCTCTCTCTTATCACTCTTCTCTTACTTACTCTTCTCTCTCTCTCCCCCCCCTCTCTCTCTCTCTGTCTCTCTCTCTCTCTGTCTCTCTCTCTCTCTCTCTCTCTTCTCTCTCTCTCTCTCTCTCTCTCTCTCTCTCTCTCTTTTATGCCCATCACTACATTCCGAAAAGGCACTTATTACAAAATTGATCAACATTGAAGACAGTCTTGATATCATTCTTGACCGGGAATCAAAAGTTGTCTCCAAGTTAGAGGATTCCAAGGTGGCTATCAAGAACGATTTAAAACAGCATATCAATCATAAGATTGGTACAATTCATGCTTCCATTGATAATGTAAAGGCAATGATGACCAAACTGGACTCTTCTGTAAATAATCTGCTAAAGGAAAATCATTCTCTCAAAACCTGCTTAGGCACAATTCAGTCTGACCTAAAACAGTTTAAAAAGCAGCCTTCTTTTGTGCAGTCCATCTCGACACAATGTGATCATCCCACTAGATGCGATAACTCCATGCAGTGTGATTTTTCCGTTAGCCATGAAGATGTTCAAACTGTTTTTTTACAATCTGATCTCCCCTCGGGGCATGAGAACAAAAAGATGGGAGATAATGCCTCGCCCTCTCTGTCCCCTTCTCCGGTACATCTTCCCTCCACTACTTCAGCTGTCGCCTCCACTTTCGGCTCTGGTCTTTCTGATTCTGTCCAGCCTCACTGCCCGGAGAAAAGTGATGTTTCTGCTGAAAACACTGCACAGTGCCCATCACTAAAGGGAAGTAACTTCCCTCACAGCCCCACTGTGCCCCTTCATAATCGTTATGACGTACTCTCCCGCATTGATCAGGAACAAAATGTCCTTGAAGGGGAACAACAGAATCCACAGCATGTAAACGCAAACACTAATCATGTTGATGAGGGTTTCAAATCCAAATCCAAATTTTACTCTGAAATGGAAATCAAGCGTACGCCACAACAGATTTTAGGTGACTTACGCATTCCTAGAGAAACAGCATCAGTCCTTGTAGGAGATTCCATAATAAGGTATATAACTCCAAAGAGATTAGGGTCACAGACAGATTTCAGGTTTCATTTGACTGTCATTAGCAAACAACACCAATTTTGTATTAAGCTTGATTCTTAAACAGTTTTCACATTTTTTTCATGATATTCTCTCTGGTTCGCTACGGAAACTATGAACATAACTGCAAAACAGCAAGTAGTGTGGTATTGAATTTTTCTCTGTTTAACAAAATGAACATATCATTATCAGTTACATCCATGTTCATCAGAATGCTATTCATAACAAGAATGTTAAGACATATACTAATCTGAAACATCAAAGGTTTACTTCTTTAAATTTGCTAGCTTAATTTGAGATCTTTTATCAGTCTATCACAAATAATAGTTTATACCCACATTGAGCAAATCAGTTAAATCAAATATT
Organism: Conus canariensis; assembly: GCA_033310375.1. NCBI lineage: Eukaryota > Metazoa > Mollusca > Gastropoda > Neogastropoda > Conidae > Conus > Conus canariensis. The sequence continues at coordinate 2,286,824 of CM065715.1, forward strand.
GTTAATTCCTCCAAGAGAGCATAGCAATAAACTTTTGAGCCTTCAGTCACATTTGTTATAACTTTTGGTGCTTTTGTCCTTTTGTTACCTCTTTTCATAGACTTTCGGATCCTGTATATTCAAAGTAATTTACGTTAATGTCATACTTAGAGCGAGTCTGTTTCTTATTTCTTTTCTTGTTTATCTCATGATACTACAATCATACTTTTAGCCAGAATAATCTGTAGCAAGATCGGCTTCTTTTAGTGCTGGTACAGTCAAAACAACAATGGGCACAGCTCTAGTACTGCCCATAAACAAGTAGACTCACTGTCATGTGATGTAGCCTCACATGGCGACATGTGACGTTCCGTCGCGTACGCCCTTATTTGTTATAAAGCATTTCCCTAGGTAGGGAAAAGAAAAGGTAAAAGAAACAATAATTCACGTGGCCTGACCAGTATGATCGGTGTCGCTGGTGGCTATAGACGTAGGGAGATTATTGGTTGAATGGACGGACGTTGTCCATTGGTCAGCAAACATGGGCTGGTAATGCGTAGAGTTAGACGAGTACTCACTGAACGTGTACTCAAAAAGAGCGCAGGAGGGAAAAATAAGGAATAGGAAGGAGATGGCTTGGGGACACTGACCGGACAGGTTGTTCGAAGAACGAGTTCCACCTGCAATCCACCATTACCAGGTGAGGTATACACAGATGGGGAGAGAAAAAAGAGAAAAGTTAAGAAAAGGGAAAAAGGGAAAAGAATTTATGATTATTCAGATTTTGAAATAGATTACTTACACGGACTTCATTCGTGTTTCAGCCCTTTCCAGTGCTGTGGCAGCACCAGTTAGGCGACTGAGGCAGTCGAACAAATATTTGGGCTACAGTGCTGCGGCAGCACCTAATCGTCTCCAGGGTTGGAGAATCGAACTGTAGAAGACAACGACTGCACCAGTCGTGAGAAAACAAAGCATTTGTCATGTTGACCCATAATGACTTTTAATTGTCCCCCATTAGATTGGAACTCACTTGATATACCTATATTTTAAGCCATCTTTTTGATTCTTTCTTGAAAATATAAATATTGTATCTCCAGTGAGAAGGAGAAACCATTAAACGATATATGTATGTATTGCTATGTATAATGAGATGAAATTTGGTCCCAGCTAGTGGATCTGGGGAATGTCTGTACCTCCACTGGAGTGGAGGAACATAAGATTGAAAAGTTTGAAGTTGGTTATTGTCTAGTAAATTATTCCCCGGAGAAGAGGGGGAGAAGAAGAGTTATTGTAGTGCGCCTTCTGGTTGTTTGGAGAGATTGCGTGTGCACGGAGTGAATGCTGGGCTGAGTGCAGACATGCATTTATGTACAGTGTGACAGTGGTGACCCCGACGTGATTCGAACACGCAACCTTCTGAAGAAGTTTCAATGAAGTTTCAATGCTCAGCTGACCGTTTTCGTGAGCGTTTCCGATCCATTCGTCCTGACAAGGGAGAATCATTTCCATCTTTTTTTTTTTTATAAGAATGAGTCATTGTTTAGATAGATGGATAGAGCTAACAAAGACAAATAAAACGTTCGAATCACTGCGAGATTTGCTACTTCGAGAGCAACTTTTTCAAAGCGTCAGTAAGGATTTGGCCACTTTTCTTAAGGAAAGACAGTTCGATAGCGTTGACGAAATGTGTCAGATGGCGGATCAGTACTGTATTGCTCATCCGGATAAAGGTGTTGCCCGCAAGGAACATTCGTCCCTTTTCGAGTCTCACGCGGCATTTCAGATCCATTCTGGACAAGGAAACTTTAGAAGAGGAAATCACGCTTCATTCCAAGGTCCGCACTCTTACACGTCTTTTGGCAACAGACGACCTTTCCGTGGTCGAGGCCATGTCGGCTCTGGCGATTTCCGTCAGTACGAATACTCACCACCGGAAAGACGTTTTCCTTTCCGAGGGCGTGGTGAACAACAACCGCGAAGACCCTTTGGTCCAGTTCGTGGACAAGGTCGAGGTTCACAAACTAACGGTAACCAGTTGTCCACCGACCAAACCATGCGTTGCCATTTTTGTGATGGCAAATTCCATTTGAAACGGGACTGTCCTTTCAAAGGAAGTGGAGCAAAGACTGGATTTGTTTCCACTACATGTGAAGAAGGTCTTGTTTTGGCACCAGATCAGTCCATTGATGGTCTTCTTTTGGAGGATTGTGCCATTAATGGTTTACAAGGCTCTGTTTTGCGAGATACAGGTTGCACCACAGCTGGTGTAAGGAAATGTTTTGTTCTACCAGATCAGTATCTTGGCAGTGTTCAGAAATACAGATCTTTTGGTGAAAAATTGAAACTTTTCCACTTCCAAACATTTCCGTTGATACACCATACTACTCCGGGTCGCTTACCGCCTGTGTTATTGAGAATCCAGTTTGCGATTTGATTTTGGGAAATCTACCAGGTGTCGCGACAGTACATGGTGGTGCTGGAGGGTCTTTCGTTCCTTGTCTCATCAGTACAAGATCAAAAGTTGTAGAGCAGGGAAAACCAACAAAACCGCTCAAGGTTTCAAGACTGAATGAACTAAAAGTTACGCCAGATGTTTTGAAGACCATGCAGAGAAGCGACGAGACATTGACGACTGTACTGTCTACTGCAAAGCAGACTGTCTCTGACAAACCAACGGACAAGCCGACGTACATACTGGACTCTGACATCCTCTACAGGCATGTACCTGGACAAGACAACAAACAGATTGTGGTTCCCAAACCACTGAGGGAAACGGTATTACATACGGCCCATGATGCATTATTCGCAGGTCATTGTGGTATCAAGCGAACGTTAAAAAGAGTTCTGGATTCATTTTTTTGGCCAGGGGTCACAAGAGAAGTCACACAGTATTGTCGCTCTTGTGACATTTGCCAAAAAAACAACTCAAAAAGGTCGCGTCCCATGTGCACCTTTGCACAAAATGCCCCTAATTTCGGTTCCCTTTCGGAAGGTGGCCATTGACCTTGTCGGCCCTTTCCCACCATCTTCCTCGGGAAATCGGTATATCCTCACTTTGGTCGACACGGCGACAAGATTTCCCGAAGCAATTCCCCTGAAGAAAATCGATACCATATCTGTCGCTGAGGCACTGCTGTCTATTTTTTCCGGAGTAGGACTTCCCGAGGAAATTCTGTCAGATTGCGGGACACAGTTCATTTCAGACCTCATGAAGGAAATATACAGACTGCTGTCGATCTCTTCTGTTTCAACCACGCCATACCATCCCCAGTCCAATGGAATGGTTGAAAGATTTAATGGAACATTAAAGTCCATGTTGAGAAAAGTCACAAGGCAGGAGCCTCAAGAATGGGATCGTTTTATACCTGCATTGCTCTTTGCATACAGGGAACTGCCGAACGAAACTTTGGGGTTTTCGCCTTTTGAACTGCTTTTTGGACACTCACCACGGGGTCCTTTGGACCTGTTAGTCACACAGTGGACGAACAAGACGGACATACCTGAAGACAAGAACGTTTACCAATACATCTATGACCTACATAACCGAATAAAAGACGCATGTGAACTTGCCCAACAGTCAGCTGACAGGAAAACTGATTTGTACAAGGACTTTGCTGACAGGAAAGCAAAGGCACGTTCATTCAGTGTAGGTGACAAGGTACTTGTCCTGCTGACAGACGAACACAACAAACTTCGTGTCATGTGGAAAGGTCCTTTTGATGTCATTGAAAAACTTTCTGGAGTGAACTACAAAGTGAAAATGGCAAATACTGAAAAGGTGTTCCATGTAAACATGCTAAAAAAGTATGTTGAACGTACAAATGTTGCCATTAATGATTCAATTGAATGGATGTGTCCAGAGTCTGGAACAGATGTGGCTGTTACAGAAATCATTGACTCTGATTTTGTACCTGATGTTACATACAGAGACAGAGCAAAGACTGTGCAAACAACAAATGTGGGATTGTTAACGTCTGCCAGTATAGATGATACTGTACCTCTGCCCACTCTTTCTGTCCAGGGAGAAACTTATCGTGATGTTGTTGTGTGTGACGATCTGTCTTTGATTCAGAAGGAACAATTGGAAGGTATTTTGAAGGACTTTCAGGATGTTCTGACTGATACCCCAGGGATAGTGACAGCAATTGAACCCCATACTATTCACTTGAGTACGGAAAACCCAGTCCGAGTCAAACCATACCCTCTCCCATTTGCGAAAAAACAGGTTGTCGAAAGAGAGATTCAAGTCATGCTCGGGTTGAAAGTTATTGAACCGTCCTCGTCACCATACAGCTCACCAGTTGTATTGGTGGACAAACCTGATGGCTCGGTGCGGTTTTGCATCGATTACAGGAAGTTAAACAAAATCACTGTGTTTGATGCAGAACCTATCCCAGACATTGAGGAACTTCTTTGTCAACTCTCAGAAGGAAAATATTTTGTCAAAATAGATTTGACTAAAGGATATTGGCAAATCCCGATGGCTGAAGCAGACAAGGAAAAAACGGCTTTTCAGACACCTTTTGGACTGTTTCAATGGACGAAGATGCCATTTGGATTACAAAACGCCCCAGCTTCTTTTGCCAGAATGATGTGTGCACTAAAACTTCATGAGTGTGGAGCAGTAAGTTTTTTTTTATGACATTTTGCTTGCTGCAAAGTCATGGAATGATCTTCTGGAAAACTTGAGAGCTGTTTTTTGTAAACTCCGGAATTTTGGTCTAACGGCTAGACCGTCCAAAATTCGTGCTGGATTCCAGACTCTTGAGTTTTTGGGTCATGTCATTTCTGTTGGGAAAATGACACCAGAGGAAAAGAAAGTAGAAAAGATCTTGGCCTTGAAGAGACCCAGTACAAAGAAACAGATCAGATCACTCATTGGATTGTTGTCCTATTACAGAAGATATGTACCACACTTTGCGTCCTTGACAGCCCCTTTGAGTGACTTGACAAAAGGAACAAAAAACAAAAGTATCGTCTGGTCAGATGAGTGCCAGAAAGCGCTGGAATGTGTTCAAAACATCCTCAATTCATTTCCTGTGTTGCTTTTGCCCTCTCTTTCAGAGGAGTTTGTTTTGAGAACTGATGCCAGCTCCAAAGGCATGGGAGCTGTACTGTTGCAGGAAAAGAATGGATTGTTACACCCTGTCCAATATGCAAGTAAAAAGTTCTCTAACACACAAGTCAAATACTCAACAATTGAGAGGGAGCCTCTTGCCATTGTTTGGGCTTGTGAGAAATTTGCCAGATTCCTGACTGGAAGACAGTTTCGGTTACAAACCGACCACAGGCCATTGACGTTTTTACAGTCGTCCAAGACCAAAAATACAGGCTGTTAAGATGGGCTTTGTCATTGCAGGAGTTCAAGTTTGACATTGAGCCATTACCTGGCACTCAGAATATCATGGCAGATTTTCTGTCTCGTGCGTGAGTGCACAGTATCCTTCGTGCTGCTGTAACTGCTGTTTATTTTCATTGTGGACAGACTTTTTTTATTCTGTTTGTTTTCATTGTGGAAAGACTTTATTGACATTTTGGCAGGGTTATGTCTGCTATTGTCAATCTGAATTGATAAGTAGTTGTGACTGATCTTTCTCTAAAAGTGCATATGTATTGATATTGG
>CM065715.1:2299928-2314928 GCA_033310375.1 Conus canariensis
ATCTCAAACATCTATCTCGCACATTCCAACATGAAATCTGAAACAACAGATTTTACCATTTATTTACAAACTTGTCCAGAATGGACTGACTGAAGCTTTTGTGTGGCACCACTGGTTTGCAGTAAAAACGGCTAAAAGTGCCTTCTCTTGACCAGTCAGCAGCTGCCAAAATAGAGTCAATGGGGACATCCCTGCTGAAAGCTGTTGATGTACTAGCTGCTCTGGTACTATGCGCTGAACACTTAGACATGTCCACTCCAGATGACTCCAACACCGTCTTTATCCATCTGGAAAAAGTGTCTCTTGATGTATGTCCATGGGGTTTACATTAGAAATAAAGATTTCTTTTCCTTGTCTAAGGCTGGTGGTTCTCTTCAAGTATTCTTGGATATGTACAACAATACACAGCTTTTGATTTGGAAAAAGTAATTACTTCTAAAGGCTTTACACGCTTCCCTGGTTTGGACTGCTTGAGAACTGAACGGTATGTTATCCTACACTTCCCTGCACTAATATTTACGTCCTCAACAGTCAGTGCATGGAGAGTTTGGCCTCTCTGACCTGACACTAGTGCTAGAATCATTGCCAATCTGAGGGTGAGATGTTTGAGATCTAGTTTCTCTACCATGTCCAAGCCTGCAATATATTGAACAACTGACCAACATCCCATATCTCCTGATATTTTGGAAACGATTGCCTGCTTTCAAATTTTCCCTTAACTATACGACACATAACTGGATGACTACCCTTATAATCCTTTCCCTGGATGCTAAGATAGGCAGAAACAGCACATCGTGCTGAATGTATCGTGCTGGGGCTTGCTCCTGTCTTGTACAGTTCTGCAAGAAGGTTTGCAACATCTATGTGTGATGGAACTGTGATCTGATTTCTAACAACACATTCCTGCCACTTTCGAATGTAACTGCCATGTGCTCTGGCAGTGGATGGGCGCTATGAATCCATCAGAAGGTCCACTGCTTTCCCTGTTATTCCACCTTGCTGGTAGATTAGCCGCAGACATTGCACCCTAGCATGTTCAGACGCCTTTGCTGTATGAGGGGATGAATGGCCTCTGGCTGGCTGGGGACATGTAGAAGCCTGGTCCTGCAGGGGAGCCTCACGGGTGGGGCCACCAACAGTCGCTGGAGTGCTGGGTACCATACCTGTGTTGGCCAGTCCGGCACCACCAGCACCCCCATGGCCGTGTCCTGCTGAACCTTCTGAAGGACTCGTGTCACCACACTGAAAGGTGGAAACATGTACACAGTCATGTTTTTCCACGAGATACTGAATGCATCAACAGCAAAAGCAGCTGGGTCAGGTCTATATGACACATATTTGTCCATCTGTTTGTTCATCCTGGAAGCAAACATGTCAATGGTGCTTAATTCCTAGAATGCTGTCCCTAGGTGACTGCTGTCAAGCTTCCATTTCACATCCATGTTAATGTGTCTGTATTCATAATCTGCAATAACATTCAGCTTACCTGGAATGTAAGCAGCACTAAGCCACATATCGAGGATTGACTGCCAGAACCCAGTATCTCTCTTTTATATATATATATATATATATATATATATATATATATATATATATGATGTGTGTGTGTATATATATTTGTTAAGATAAAGTTTTAAAACGAAATCTACAAATTTGTTTCAAGCGTTGAGCGCTATCGTCAGGATGATTTCGGGTTGCCCACCGCCGGTGTTATATAGCGTGTGGGCCCCGGTTGCGGATGTTTTCACGTGCTGGTTGGCTGCACGTGTATTTTGAGATATTCAGGTTGTTGTTCTGGGTGTGTTCACTAACAACGGTTTCCATTTATGCCTGCAGTTGTTTTACTATTTCTGTTTTAGTGTTTAGAGTTGCTAGGTGTGGTTTGCATAGTATTAGCCATTTTTCAGTTAAGCATAAGCTGCATCTTTTTGAAATATTGCTGTATGGTGATGCCCTTTTTATTATTTTCCAGGATATATTGTAGTTTGTTTTTGCGTCTTTAAGTTTCCAGATGTATTTACTCAGATTTCGTTTTAAAACTTTATCTTAACAAATGTTGCTCCCCAAGGGGTTGAGCACTTATAAAATCGTTTTAGGCGTTTTAACCACATTGATCATTATATATATATTTTATATATATATATATATATATTATATATATATATACATATATATATATATATATATATAATAAACAAGTTGGGTATTTTTTGCTCCCATAAGAAAACCTAACACAGAGTAACTTTTATTCAAGACTGGCACAGCCTTTTAAACTTGAATAAAGTCAGACAAATACATAGACGAACAATCTAATAGTGGGGGAAAAAACAAGCGCAGGCCAACATTATTAGATTGTATATATATATATATATATATATATATATATATATATATATATATAGTTAAAACAAGTGTAAAAGAGGAATATTAAAATTATCTACAAATTTGTTTCTAGCGCTTGGCTATCGTCAGGATGGAGTTTGGGTTGCCCACCGCCGGTGTTATATAGCGTGTGGGGCCCGGTTGCAGCTGTTTTTGCGTGCGTGTTGGTTGCACGTGTTTATTGGGTTTTCAGGTTGTTGTACGGGGTGTGTTTACTAACAACGATTTCCATTTGTGCCTGCAGTTATTTACTATTTCTGTTTTAGTATTAAGTGTTGCTAAGTGGGGGGTTACATAGTATTAGCCATTTTTCAGTTAGGCATAGGTTGCATCTTTTTGAAACATTGCTGTATGGTGATGCTCTTTTTATGATTTTCCAGGATATGTTATAGTTTATTTTTGCGTCTTTAAGTTTCCAAATGTATTTGCTCAATTCAGTTTGGTTTTTGTATTTTTCTTTGTTGAATGACTGTTTGTGGTTTGCATATCTGGTTTTGAAGTGGTTTTCAGTGATCCCTATGTATGTTTCTTTTTCATTTTCTGATGTCACGGTAGCCTGGTACACAATGTTGTTGTGAAGACATTTATTGCTTAGTGGACACTGCTCTTTTTTGGTGCAATTGCAAGATTTCCTTTCTTCACCCTTCTTTGCTGTGTTGGTTTTCATTTTGTTGGATGCATCAATTAGGTTTTTGAGGTTGGGCATACATGAGTACCAGGCTACCGTGTTTTGATGGTTTCAGCTCCGACTTTTTGTGTGTATCAGGAAACCTAACTTTTGAAGAGCAATCACTGTGTCAGTGTCATTTCTCATGCATTCTGCTTTGTAAAACCATACAACAAACTGTCATCAAGAAAAGCTGTCGAGATATGTCATTTCATCCTTAGCTTGGCAAGCACAGGTTTCATCAGTTTTGTGAACAAGCGAGGAGCTGAAGCAAGGCTATTGGGCAGAGCTATATATTCATAATGCTGACCTCCCCAGGCAAATCTGAGTAGTTTCCAGAAATCTAGGTGAATGGCTATGGAATAGTAGGCATCTTTGAGGTCAACTGAGCTCATGTAACAATGTCTCCAAACAAGTGATAAAGCAGTGGTCAATGTTTCCATTTTCAAATGGTGGTAGGTGACTTCAATATTCAGTCTCTTTAAGTTTAAAATCATCCTGTGGGATCCATCTTTCTTTTTTTTTCTAGTAAAAATTGGAGAAACAACTTCACCTTTGTCTTTTTCACATGCCGTTATCACTCCTTTAGATAGAAGCTTTTGAATTCCACTGTCAGTTATGGCCCTTTCACTTTCATTGAAAGGATTTGTATAGGACACTGTCAAGTCTGCTCAGAATGTCTGGGTGACAGTCAAACTGAATTTTTACACCTGAGACAATGCTACGAATATCTGGATCAGAGGTGATCTTCAACCAAGAATTCATGAATTCATTCATTCTGCCTGTTTGAAACATGGCAGCTTCATTTTCAAGAAGAGTAGTAAACTCTGGTGACAAAGCCAAAAAATCACTCACCTCCACAGCCTAAATTAGGTAATAGTGGGCCTGATTTACTGTCTGCCCCCTCTGTTGTGAAACCGCCTCTGCACGAGGCCCCTGAATGGCCTGTGGGCGTGTCTGGGGTTTTGACGACTCTGTCCTAAAAAAACACTTCTGTCTCTCATCAAAGTTCCGTTGGTTTCCACCAAAACGCTTCTCAGGCGCAAAAGCAGCCCCCAGTCTGTCCATGTCTTTGTTGTTTATCTATGTGTTTGGAAAACCATCGCAAAACAATGAGCCGGTGATTGGCACAGATTCATCACAGATTTTTGCAATGTTTTTGATGAATGGCCTAATGTCCATTCGCCGGTGCAGAGGAATTTCCCTGCTCACGTGGCCTGATAAGTCAATCGCGTCCGTGCACTGCCTAAGTTTTTTTCCATGCAAGCGCTGTGCATGTCCGCAGACAGCAGGGAATTCACTATCCGTGTCTCTGCAATGGCGTGTTTAGTGACGGTGCGTTGAATGTGTGATATTTTCAGGTTTGATTTTCGAGCATGAGGTGGGATCTGAGTCCACACTTCTTCATTTACAGTCGGTATTGTCATGTGGGAGCAGTTTTTGGGTCTATTGTAAGTTTCAAAGCGTTTCGTCAAAACTTCATCTAAGAGTTTACCTTGGAATCGTTTGTTCACAACCCCTGCCTGTTTTTCATCCAACTTCTCACCCACTGTCTCCTAAGTTCTGTACTCACTTTTAATATCATCCAACATAGTGTTAGATGATTCCCCACTTTGTCGTTTTTGAGTCTGGTCTTGCAACACTGCTTTGTGGAGATTTTCTTCATCTTCATCAGTGTCTTCATCCTCATAAAGGCTGATGACATCACATTCTGTGGGGTCTTAGCTGCACGCTTTTTTGCGCGAGGGCTCTACACCTTTGTCTGCACCTGCTTCTCCCTCTTTATGATGGTCAAGAGTGCTTGAATCAACTCGACTTATGAGAGAGTCGAATTGTTGTTGCCATTTGGCAGCCAAATTCATAATGAACTTTCTTATGTCGTCACAAGAATTGGCAGACTGGGAGCTGCCCTCGTGTTTGGGCTCATGGTCTGAACTAGTAGACATGACTGGCACTGAAAGGCTTGTCATTGTCGGTGCTGAACTGAAAGCGGCTGGTCGGTGCCAAGACTGGGTGGCGCAATCAACCTGATGTTTTATCGAAGCCACTGAAAGGGTTTTCACGACTTGAAATATATTGATTTTTAATGTATGAAAGAAGAAAGATAGTTTCACTGAACTGTTATTCCTTGTCTGTCTGAGAAGAAAAACAAATTCAATAACACTCACTAGAGCCTAGATTAAATACTGTCTTAAATCGCTAGGCGCGTCCTCCACCTGGTATGTTCTGGCACCAATTGAGTTTGTTCCCTGGCACCAACTGAGTTTGTTCCCGGGCACAGCATCTCATGTGAAAAAGTGGATGAACCAATCGCTATGCGAGAAATAGTTTCTTGTTCTTGTTGTTCCCGTTGCTGTAGTTATTGAATTACACTATTAAAGAGACAGGTGGTACCATGCAGATGATCCGCACTTTCTGAACCGAGACGAAAAACAAACCACTGTTCAGCTGTAGAAGAGAAATAGCAGGATTACCTTAAAGCTGTGATCAATGGTGAAGTTCTTCAGAGCTCCTTTCAGGTCACCCACACTGGCCTTAGAAGTGACGTCAAAGATGTAGATGCGGTCGTTGTGAGGATGCACCTTGAGGAAGTCAGCTACCGGATCACACCGTGCCATCATGACGGCTGTCAGCAACAACAGGCAGGCCAGAGCATTCATGGTGTACGACTGTTCAGCTGGCTTTGAACAATGTCTGGAATACACCCAGTTAAAAGACAAATAATGAACCACTGAAGTTTAGGCTATGTTATGGTAAAGAATAAAAACAAATTATGGTTGTACAATTTCCTATTATATGGAATGTGCAGATTTGCTCAAATTGATCTGGAGCTTTGTGCAACGAGATGGTGAAGAAGTCTCAGTTTGTTTCAGTTTTACGTTCATCAAGATGTCAGTGCATGCGGACTATTCCATATACGCTGCTTTTCTTTGAGACCACGCAGTGCATGATATTATGCTGATGGATAAATGAATTTATCGACTAGGAAGAGATAGTTTAAGAAGTAGGTCTCATGGCTTCAGCTTAGCAGATGTTTGACCTGCGCATTAGCCCAACGTGCTGGTCAGACCTCGAGTATCTACCAAATATTGGCTGTGCCACTATCATCATTGTAGGTATGTGTGGCGAGTGTACACACGTGTGTGTGTGTGTGTGTTTTGTGTGTGTGTGTGTGTGTGTGTGTGTGTGTGTGTGTGTGTGTGCATATGTGTGTGCATGGGTGTGTGGGCACAAGCCAATGTCTGCAAGCGTATTCAGTTCGCATGTGCATGTGCGTATGTGTGTGTGTGTGGGTGGTTGGGTGTGTGTGTGTGTGTGTGGGGGGGGGGGGTACCAATGTGCGTATGTGTGTGCCCATTTTGCGGCCAATTTGAGAAGATAAGTCATTGCTTTTCTTGGTTTTCATTGTCCTAAAAGTTGTTTTACTCGCCCAAACAAGACCAAAGAGGTCGAAACGCATCGTGTATTGTCTTGTACATTTTTTTTGTCCCTTTTGTCCGGCGCAAAAATAATTCTTCTTTTACATTTGATTCAATTTCCTGCAGTCACCTCACTTTGAAACTGAACTGTATGCACCATTGTCTTCCTGGATAGTTCGGCCTTTTTGCTTCACTGTGTATCGCCAGCCTGACTTCCCTTTGGTGACAGAACCGAAGTGTATATAACAGTATACTCTTTTACACTTTTTTTCACTCCTGCATTTTGGCAGTTTTGAACATTGTTTTCCAAGCTCCAGAGCGATGGCAGTTTGGTAGAGCTGTTTGACATGGTCTGGATGCTTTTCCTATTCCCTTGTTTCTTTGAGTTATGATGTCTGGCTCACAAGCTGTACATTTTCTTCTGCCTGTCCCATCAATTATTTTCCACGTCCTAGGCGAGTGCCTTTTGTTTCCTTGGCAGCCGTGTGCAATCGGTTGTGCTTTACAACATACGTTTATTTGTTCTAGCTTGTGTCTGACCTCCCTTGAAGGAAGGTGAAGCCCGTATTGCGTAATTTTAATTGGTTTGTCTTACATAGTTACAAAGACTAATCTCATTGTTTCATTATAAATTCTTTCTAATTCAAGACGATTCCTCTTAGGTATCGTTGTAAGCCCTAATCTTTGATTAATAAAACTGAGTACAAGTGCATATTACATTCTGAAGAGATGATGCTGTTCAATGCCTTTGGCTGTCATTACTTCAGAGGCAGACAGACCCTTTCTTGCGTTTTAAGAATAATGTTCTCAACATTTTTTTTCTACCGTCAGCATTCTATCAAAGCCTTCAGCTGACTCAACTTGAATTCCATTTCTGTTGAGGTTTGCAGGGCTTTTAGATGTATATATGGTATAATACAGTGGAGAGAGGAGAACCTTAAGGTCATCCCATGGAGATGTTATAAGGTTCAAACAACTAGTCTGCAAATTATAGGATGACGGTTCGCTCTTGAGCACGTGCTGCAACCCATCATCTAAGTGTCCTGCTGATTCGATGGTCAAAAAGTACCTCTACAGGAAGGGAGACCTGGACATTTTTGTATTAATCTTCCTGGTATGTAGCAAATATACGCGTTTCTTCATTCATATACATTATAAGCCGAAGAGCCATATGTTCCCATGTACTGTTATCCGTTTGGTAGCTTTCCTGATTGGAAGGCAGGATTTCTCTACTTTTAAGGTCTTTTGCGAGTTTTCCTGATAATTCCATTCAAACGTGTTCCATGTCTAGATAAGGTATGCTATCCAGAAGAGGACAGAACCCATGTCGTCAGTCTCTACCAGGACATTTTGGATAAAGGCTATGTCACAGAAAGCTGGACACATGGTTGCCTGAAAGCTTTTCTCTAACCAGGAAATGATCATCATCATTTGAATGGGCCCCCATACCCACTATGCAAAGTACAGTAGGAACGCATATGGAAAGAATCATAGCAAGAACAGTTACCAAAGAGGCAGGACTCAGGTCTTCAACATCAGAGTGCTGATAAAGATGCAAAGACATCATTCAGGACAGGAAGGAGACCATATGAACAGATCTTCAACACCAGCCTGCTGATAAAGAAACTCTTTCAACATTAGCGTGATGTCTGACATAACTGCATCGACTTCAGGGAAGCCTTTGACCACCTTTTACACAAAGTTTGTGACTTTGACAACAAATACACCCACGCCATGGCATTAATCAGCAGAATGCACACAACACTGCTGTGCATGAAAATTTAGGCGACATGTTCCAAACAAACACAGAAGTGCCTTCATCCACCCTCCCTCTTTCAATCCGTCTACTACTTCCAGAAAAAAAAGTATTTTGTCCAAACTTCTTATCCGTGTCTATTGTAGGCTCAAAGTGCTCAAAGAGATTGTACAAGTAGTCTGAGCTAGTACCAACACCACAAAAGGGAAAATCAGGACTCCCAAAGCACCCGCAACATTCTTCACGGCAAGAGGCGGCAAATCATGGCCAAGAACAACAGTGCCACACGGAACATGCAGGCAGAGTCTGCTGGACGGGGCAGATGACTGGGAGTGCACTGCAGACCTCCCAGAATGGAAGAGTCACCCAGAGATCATCAGCAAGAGTGGCAAATAGACCAGACATAGTAGTCCACTCTAAGTCAACCAAGCAGCTGATCATGATCGAGCTCACGGTGCCATATGAGAACAGAATGGAGGCAGCTCAAATCTACAAGACTGAAAAGTATGCTGATCTGGCAAACAGCCTGAGGAGAGAAGGCTATCAGGTCAAAGTCCTCACTGCAGAAATTGGAGCTAGGGGGGTTGTAGGAATGTCTGCATACAGCCTCATGAAACAGCTCTCAGTTGCAGGGAAGGAAACAGAGCCCTGAAAGCAATGGCAGAAGCGGCAGAGAGGTGTTCAAGCTGGATCTGGTCAAGGAGGAACAAAAGTGAACTTCATAAGGCTTAAATTTCCTACAAATATCAGGTGTTCCTGTGGCTCAGTGGTTAGAGTGCGAGTCATTAAGTGGAAAATGAGCATGTCCAGAGGGTCATGGGTTCGAATCCCAGCCATATGGCTCGTCCCAAGATGGGAGAAAAAAAAGGGGGCAGCAGAGGGACATCCAGAGTCATGAACCGGGTGTGGCCCAACCCCCCTAGAGTGTCAGGAGATAAGGCCGAAACACTTGCTTGAAGGGGGCTTCTCTTCTGAGGACTCTCTGCTGCCACGCTCTCCACGAGTTTCTTTCTACTGATGCATGGGTAAACCATTGACTTCCGGGAATAGGCCGGAGGACGTCCGGGAAAGACCGGAGGACACTGGGAAAGACCAGAACCAAGGGCTCTGTGGGCTGGCTCCCCACTTTGCCTTCAATATGTGGCTACTAAGTACAAAAAGAAAAGATGCTCCCAGGATTCACCGAAAGGGGGAGAGAATGATGAATCCATCGGTGCTCAACCAATCACGACTGCAAATCCCAAACGGACTATGAACATGGACCAAATGGAATATCCATGTGTCTGTGGAAAGCGTTTCGCTACCACCCGTGGCATGAAGATCCACAGAACAAAGATAGGATGTGTGAAGACTCATCTGAACGAGCAGCAGCGCACTGCATCAGCAGATAAGACGTGGGAAGACCAAGGCCAGGATTTAAACCACAGTGCCAAGGACATCCACGCTGTTGGTTCGGATGAGGAATTTGCACAGGCCCTCAATGCCAGGCGCCTGAGACTCAACCTGCCACGAGCAAACGAAACTGAAGATTGGGAGAAACTGGATGCAAAAATCGTCCAAAGTCTCGATGCACTGATAGGGAAAAGCACCCTGAAACACAAACTAGCCATATATGGGGACATAGTGTTTGCCACATGTAGAGACGCCTATGGAGCAAAACTTCCCAAAGAGAAAACACCTCCAAAGAAATCCAGACGCCAAGAAGAGATGAACAAGATCAGAGTCCAAAAGAAAAACCTCAAGAAGCAAATGAAGACCGCACTGCCAGCTGAAAATCAAGGCTTGGAAAAACTCTGGAAAGACCTGAAAGCAAAACACACACGCCCTCAGCAAAGCGGAATCTACGAGGAAGAGGAAGAGCAAAAAGAAGAAGACACAAGAGCGCTTCTTCAGAGACCCCTTCCAGGTTGCCAGAACACTGTTTGAGCAGCTAAAATTTGGGATCCTAAGTGTGGACAAATTCTTGAGCAGCATCTGAGGAAAACATACTCTGACTCACAGAGCAAAACACCACTCGACATTCAAGGTCTGGTGTGGCCAACCACCCCTGAGGAACAGTTCAATGACAAGCCTCCAACGTTGGCGGAAATCAAGAAGGTGGTCGACAAAGCCAGAGCCAAATCATCACCAGGGCCAAACGGAATACCTTACCAGCTGTACACGAAATGTCCCAAGGTACTGGAGTGGCTCCACAGGCTGCTGCAATCAGCTTGGAGAAACCAGAAGATCAGCGGCCAGTGGATGACGGCAGATGGTGTGTACATCCCCAAAGAGCAAAACTCAAGTGACATCAGCCAGTTCAGGCCAATATCACTACTGAACGTCGAAGGGAAAATCTTCTTCTCTGTCATAGCAGCAAGGCTGACCAAGTACCTCATGGAAAACAAGTACTTGGATGTGTCAGTCCAGAAAGGTGGCATCCCAGACGTAGCTGGCTGTGTAGAACACGCCACAATGATCTGGGACGCATTACAAAGAGCAAAAACAGAAAAGAGAGACCTGGACGTAGTGTGGCTTGATCTGGCACACGCATATGGATCTGTACCCCATGAGATGATACAGTTGGCTCTTGAGATGTACCATGTGCCAAAGAACATCTGCGACATGCTCAAGAAGTACTTCAATGGCTTCTCAATGCGGTTCTCTACCAAGGAGTACACAACAGATTGGATCAACTTGGAAGTGGGCATTGCAGTGGGCTGTGCAATTTCCCCAATACTGTTCGTGTTGGCAATGGAAGTCATCTTGAAAGCAGCAACAAGCAACGCAAGACAAACAGACCTTGGCGATGGATACAAGATGCCTCCTCTCAAGGCCTTCATGGATGCCACTACAGTGATTTCATCCAGAGAAGACGAGACACGTCATGTGCTGGAGAGGCTGGACGACATAGCTGCCTCATCCAGAATGAAGTTCAAGCCAAAGAAATCACGGAGTCTCTCACTGAGGAAAGGAAAAGTGGCCGAATCTGTGGTCTTCAGTGTTGCCAACCAGGCCATTCCAAAAGTCACAGAAGAGCCAGTCAAGAGCCTTGGAAGATGGTATGATGATACGCTGAAAGACACACAAAGCGCAAAGGAAACCAAACAGATGTCGGAAGAAGGCTTGGAGACCATTGACCAGTGTGGGCTCCCTGGCAAATACAATGTCAAGGGTAAAAGACCCTGTCAGGGGAATGAGGCAGGAACAGGCAAAGAGCAAAGAGGCACAACACTCAACTACTCACTATCTCCAGACCACTCCAGGAAGTACGGAACAAATAATATTTATTAAATTTTAAATATACAAATTTACACAAATATATTAAAACACCCCAATCACTCACACATACACTCCATTTATGAGATGGGGGCACCTATCAAAGAAGAGGGAGGAAAGATAGGAAAAAGAATAACTACAAAAAAAACAAAACAAAGAAGAGTGTAGATCCTATCAGGAGCTAACTATCGCTAAGGGACAAAATAACCCAATAGAGGGGAGCTCCAAAAAAAAAAAAAAAAAAAAAAAAAACCCACCACCACCCGGATCTCACTGCCACCCAACCTATCACCATCTAAAGCTACCCCCAACAAATAGAAGAGGAAGAGGAGAAACAAACCAATACAACCAACAGGGCATAATATACATTAGATCACACTAGCGCACACACACAAATCCACAGCCCATACGCCACACACACTTGCCACATAACTGATTTGTTGAAGACTGTCCCAAGAGTGTTCCACGGATTAGATCTCTGGAGCAAGACTGGCTGCTCTCCTCACTGGCGTCTAGAAGACTCATTCTTGCACCGGACTCCTCCAGCACCCCTCAGGCTCGGCTCCCGTATCCTCCTCTCTGGGACCATCCTCCAGGTCGCCCAACGTCACCAACTGTGGCCTATCTCCACGCAAGAAGAAGAAACAGAAATCGCCCTGTGGCGGATGTCAGGCCCTCGTGGCATAATCATGATGATTGTAGATTATGTGTGTGAATGCAGGGCATGTGTGGACCGTGTACGTACAATTTAAACAATTTAAAGAATTCAAAGAAGAATAAACTTTTACAATCACTGTTTTGTTTTGGTTTCACCTGTTCCTGTATCATTGCTGTTTTCCTGTTTTCCTTAAATATAATTCTCCATTTTGTCTCATTCATATTACAAATTACAATACAATAAACTCTTGGAAGTTCACATTACATTTTAAATTAATACCAAATGAAATCCCATAAAACTCACTCATTCTTCCATATTAGCTATAAAATACTTACATAAAAAACTATTAAAAAAAAAACAACAAAAAAACGACAGAGACAAACAAACAAGACAAGGAGCGGAACCTATGGCGGGAGCACCACATCGGAAATCTCCGCCAGTCGACTGAATGTTAATCGGCGGCAACTCGTTCCGTTTCGGACCTGACTTGATGGGTTTTTTTTTAAAAATAAATAATTTGCTTCAATCCTTGAATTATCGCTTCTGGAATATCCCGACTCCAACATTTATCCAAATATGACCGACTCCAATAAAGAACTAGATACATATGTCGAGCCTACAAGTAGCTCCCCAAACAGAGCTATTGCTTAACATCCAACTTAAAATAAATGACCTCAATGTCACTTAAATATGTACTGACCGAATAAATGCCCACCCCATCTTGGCATACAAACTCTCAAACCCAACGAAAATACAACACACCATATATATTTACCAGAACAGCGGGTGAAGACAGAAGAGAACTACTGGAAAGCTTCACTCAACGAAGAGCCCAAAGCCCCACCAGTACATGCGCCACCTCCAACGAAGGAAGTAAAAGTCTGGAACGACTGTGAAGAATGTTGTCGGTAACCCAAGGATTGAGATCCCTCCAAAAGTCAGTGGACTGCCTTCCGCCCAGCGAAGGGTTCCGGCCCGGTTCCGCTACCCTCCACGACGAAGTGGAAAAATAAATATGGCTACCAACAGAGGACGTGGCCTCTTACCAGAAAAGCAAAAGCCAAAGAATGAGAGAGCCGAACACTGGCATAGCGCAGAAGGTTCTCCCCTCCACCCCACATAAACACCTACTCACATTCAACACACGCTAAGCATAAACAACACACTTTACGCATAGAACACGTGCAAGACACTTCCCTGCACCGTTATTAAAATGACAGCACACACACCCTTCATCCCGGTCTCCCTCTTCCCTCTCACACTATTCCTGTGTGAGGGTTTACTGAGGGGATGCATGATCCGCACGGGCGGTGCACAAACTGAATGTGACAGAGGAGCTACCCCCTCTCCTCTGCACTCCACATACTAAGTATAAGCCGTTGTCAACCTCTGTGACGAACAGCCCATTAAAACTCAATGTATAAATTCAAACACTGGTCCGCCCGTGACATACAAGGTCTGGTGTCTGCAGTTCCGATGGCCTCTGATGCTATACGACATCTGCACCAGCATAGTGGAGGCAATGGAAGCCAAAATCAACAAGTTCACAAGGAAATGGCTTGGTGTCCCACCCTGTCTGACTGACATTGCGCTGTATTGTCGCAAAGCAAAGCTGAAACTACCACTGAAATCCATCCTGGAAGAATACAAAGCAGGAAAGATCAGACTTCAAAGCATGCTGGAGGACTCAGGAGACAAGGTGGTAGAAGCAATCAAGCCCCAGGTGAAGACAGGCAGAAAATGGAAAGTTCAAGAGGCGATGGATTCTGCAAAAAAAAAAAGTCTCAAGATCAGAGACATAACAGGACACACACAGACCAACAGACAAGGACTGGGGGTGACCAAAACTGAATATTGGTCAAAGGCCAAAGGAAAAGCCAAAAGAGACATGATGATTCAGGAGATGAGAAAAGAAGAAGACCAAAAAAGACTCCAAAAAGCAGTCCAGCAGAGCCAGCAAGGGCAATGGAGAACGTGGAAGAATGCACTCCAAAGAAGTGTCACTTGGAATGACATTTGGCACATGGCCCCTCTCAGGATCAGCTTCATTCTCAGATCTGCATATGACCTTCTGCCCTCAAATGCAAACCTGGTGAGGTGGGGAAAAACAGACGATCCTGCATGCCCCCTCTGCCATGAAAAACAAACAGTGGAGCATGTCCTAAGCTCATGTAAAGTAGCCCTGGCTCAAGGAAGGTACACATGGAGGCACAACCAAGTGCTCAAAGAGACTGTACAAGTAGTCTGGGCTAGTACCATCACCACACAAAAGGGAAAGTCAGGACTCCAAAAGCACCCGCAACGTTCTTCACGGCAAGAGGCGGCAAATCATGGCCAAGAACAACAGTGCCACTCGGAACATGCAGGCAGAGTTTGCTGGACGTGGCAGATGACTGGGAGTGCACTGCAGACCTCCCAGAATGGAAGAGTCACCCAGAGATCATCAGCAAGAGTGGCATGAGACCAGACATAGTAGTCCACTCTCAGTCAACCAAGCAGCTGATCATGTGATCGAGCTCACGGTGCCATATGAGAACAGAATGGAGGCAGCTCAAATCTACAAGACTGAAAAGTATGCTGATCTGGCAAACAGCCTGAGGAGAGAAGGCTATCAGGTCAAAGTCCTCACTGCAGAAATTGGAGCTAGGGGGGTTGTAGGAATGTCTGCATACAGCCTCATGAAACAGCTCTCAGTTGCAGGGAGGGAAAAAAAACAGAGCCCTGAAAGCAATGGCAGAAGCGGCAGAGAGGTGTTCAAGCTGGATCCGGTCAAGGAGGAACAAAAGTGAACTTCATAAGGCTTAAATTTCCTACAGATATCATGTGTTCCTGTGGCTCAGTGGTTAGAGTGCGAGTCATT
>CM065715.1:2319928-2334928 GCA_033310375.1 Conus canariensis
ATGACCTGAGCACTGTGATAGATAGTTTTGGCTTTTTCAACAATTCTTGTAACTTTTCTTTTTACAGTGGTAAACATCTGATTAAAAACAGTAAGCCCAGTTCTATTCTTTCGTCTTTCTGCACGACGTCTCTCTCTCTTTGCCTCCCTGAACTCTTCCTTGACACTGGGATGCCCTGGAGCATTATTGTAATTGTTATCATTATTATTATTATTATCATTATTATTATTATTATTATTATTATTATTATTATTATTATTATTATTATCACCACCATCATTATATCATCATCATCATCATCATCATTATTCTTACTATTTGCTTGTTCTGGCCATGGCAAAAGGGAAAGCCAAGAGATGGCAATACAGGAGTTGAAGAAAGAAGATTCAAAGAAAATTCTGAAAGGAGCCCAGGAAGATGTGGAGGGGCAGTAAATTATCTGGGGAAATACACTCCAACAAAGTCTCAGCTGGAATGACACATGGCACATGGTACCTCTCAAGATCAGCTGCATCCTCTGATCTGTATATGACCTCCATAAAAAATCTTCAAAACAGAACAATTTGGCCATCCAGCCTCCTTCCCAATTACGAGCAGATTGACATATTGAAAGAAAGACAGACAGATAGACACACACACACACACACACACACACACACACACACACACACACACACACACACACACACATATATATCTATCTATCTATCTATCTATCTATATATACACACACACATATATATGTGCGTATATATATATATATATATATATACGCACACACACACGCGCGTGCGCGCGCTTAGAGAGCGTGCACTCGTGCACACACTCGTAACTAGAGTCTGAATGTTAAGAGCACTGAAAAGATCAACAAACAAACAAAAAAAAAGCTGCATATTAACGTTCCTCCCCCCCCCCCCCCCCGCTCCCCCCCCCCCCACCCCAAGACAGACGACAGCCAATGGTCAATATTCAGCAGGGTCGGAGATAAAAATCATTTTCATGACAGCTGCACCAGATAAAAATGATTTGAGACAATTATTCAGAGAGCAGCTGACTCATAATATACCTGGAAAACACACACACACACACACACACACACACACACACACACACACACACACACACACACACACACACACACCTCTAGTGATATGCTCGGAAATGACGATCGACGAAGCCATACTGCAAAATATGTGCAGGGCTGCATACATTTTTTTTTTTTTTGTGGCTGTCCCAACGTCTGCGCCACCTCAGAGGCAGTGCACCCACGCCGCTCATTTCGACACCCCACCCACAGCCACAGCCCGGTCGGCCCCGCCGCAGTCCCGGCACCGGCAATCCGCAGGGAGCAGTCAATGTCAAGTCGTCAAGAGGCAACCCACCGGAGGAGACACTGCACTGCTGCCGAGTCATTTCGGTGGTGTGCAGTGGCGCCTGTTCTGATCTAACATACGCAGGACACCACCTACTAAGCCCCTTACTGACGATAATAATTGGTTAGTCGCGGAGCCGGCGTGAGTGAGCTCTCCCTCCGGAGGGCGCCACCACGTCCGTCCGACGACAGCCCCCATGGACTCGCCGATGCCGGTGACCCCGACGGAACCAAACCAAGTAAAGGCCACAGACGTGGAGAGGACATCGAAATTGAGGTCACCATGAGAGCAGGGCATGAAGGGCCACAGAATGTGAGACTTTTTATGCTGATCGATGAGAATGAGGATGATAAAGATGATGCTACGGATTTCCATTTCGGTCTTACACTACATGACAGGGTTGTACTCTACGCTTCCTTTCATAATATATCCCGGCGTCAACCAGGCCCGAGAGATACAGGCACCTGCAGTGTTGGTCAGGAAATTTGAGCAACACTCTCAGAAACGCATCCTTTAATTGGATGAAACTCGACTGTATGGTCCCAGTCTTCCCAACTGAGTCCGCAGCAAACTCAACTCTGGGTAGGAGCCGGCCGGGGCAGAAAAACCCACATGACTCTGATGGGATTCGAACCAACGACATCCCAGCCGGGAGTCGGCGACGCTAATTACTTCGCCATGGCGGCTGGTGGGCTGCATACATATGATAGCATAATGACTGGCACCACATGATGGTGATTACATATCCGCAGTATGCATAAACATGCAATATGTCTGAATGTCTGACAGTTTTGTTGTTGCCCTGTTGTGTCTATCAATCTTTATGGGTTCTAGTGACAATTAAAGTCAGAGTCCGAGGCTAAGGCACACACACACACACACACACACACACACACACACACACACACACACACACACACACACACACACATATATATATATATACACACACACACACACACACACACACGCACACACACACACACACGCACACACACACATACATACAGAGAGAGAGAGAGAGAGAGAGAGAGAGAGAGAGAGAGAGAGATGGACAGACAGACAGACAGAGCAAGAAAGGGAGAGAGAGACAGAGGAGAGAGAATATATATATATATATATATATATATATATAGAGAGAGAGAGAGAGAGAGAGAGAGAGAGAGAGAGAGAATGTCACACTCAAATCTGGGCGTATATGTTCTCTCTCTCTCTCTCTCTCTCTCTCTCTCTCTCTCTCTCTCTCTCTCTCTCTCTCTCTCTCTCTCTCTCTCTCCAAAACATTATTCTCAATACGTATATACGGTGACTCCTCCGTATGTAGGGTTTTGTCATGTGATGTAGCCTCACATGGCGACATGTGACGTTCCGTCGCGTACGCCCTTATTTGTTATAAAGCATTTCCCTAGGTAGGGAAGAGAAAAGGTAAAAGAAACAATAATTTGTATGGCCTGACCAGTGTGATCGGTGTCGCTGGTGGCTATAGACGTAGGGCGATCATTGGTTGAATGGACGGACGTTGTTCATTGGTCAGCAACCATGGGCTGGTAATGCGTAGAGTTAGACGAGTACTCACTGAACGTGTACTCAAAAAGAGCGCAGGAGGGAAAAATAAGGAATAGGAAGGAGATGGCTTGGGGACACTGACCGGACAGGTTGTTTGAAGAACGAGTTCCACATTCAATTCACCATTACCAGGTGAGGTATAGACAGATGGGGAGAGAAAAAAAAGAGAGTTAAGAAAAGGGAAAAAGGGAAAAGAATTTATCATTATTCAGATTTTGAAATAGATTACTTACACGGACTTCATTCGTGTTTCAGCCCTTCCCAGTGCTGTGGCAGCACCAGTTAGGCGACTGAGGCAGTTGCACAAATATTTGGGCTACAGTGCTGCGGCAGCACCTAATCGTCTCCAGGGTTGGAGAATCGAGCTGTAGAAGACAACGACTGCACCAGTCGTGAGAAAAGAAAGCATTTGTCATGTTGACTCATAATGACTTTTAATTGTCCCCCCTTAGATTGGAACTCACTTGATATACCTATATTTTAAGCCATTTTTTAATTTTTCTTTGAAAATATATACATTGTTTCTCCAGTGAGGAGGAGAAACCGGTAAAAGATATATTTGTGAAGTATTATGTATAATGAGATGAAATTTGGTCCCAACTAGTGGATCTGTGGAATGATTGTACCTCCACTGGAGAGGAGGAATGAAAAATAATTCCTTGAAAACAAACCAGTTGAATGTGATGGAAAATTGATTATTGTTTAGTAAATTATTCCCCGGAGAGGAGGGGGAGAAGAAGAGTTATTGTAGTGCGCCTTCTGGTTGTTTGGAGAGAGTGCGTGTGCACGGAGTAAATGCTGAGCTGAGTGTGTGCATGCACTTATGCACAGTGTGACAGGTTTATTGCTCTAATCATACACGAATAATGCTATAATTCATCCACGCAGCTTCTGTTCAAACTAATATTGTCGTTGCCTTCTTAATGTATTCATTTCTCTCTTTACACCAGATGCAACCCTACATGGTCTGTTCATATCAACACCACACAAATGCTCACATAACTCAATCACTGGTTGTGGAATTTTTGTTGTGTAATCGTAATTACAAGCATTAAAACGCTGTCTCTTTTGTTTATGAGTAAACAATAGTCTGTCTGCTGCTTGGCAGATGCAGCATGTATGAGCATTTGCTGCCAAAGTGTTTACTTCCTTTTATGCATGACTTTTTCTCCCGGCTGCATTATTTCGAGAGGGGGGTATTGACATACGCATAATACCACAGTCACATTGACAGAGCATGCAATAATTCTGTCGTCGTCTTTCTCTAAAAAAGGATGAACAGTGTCATTTATAGATGTTGAATCCTTCTCCATTTTGTTTATGTACGTTTGGCTTGCCAGTTTCTTGCTACCTGATCAGTAGTGTGTGTGTGTGTGTGTGTGTGTGTGTGTGTGTGTGTGTGTGTGTGTGTGTGCGCGCGCGCTCGAGAGAGAGAGAGAGAGAGAGAGAGAGAGAGAGAGAGAGAGAGAGAGTGTGTGTGTGTGTGTGTGTGTGTGAGAGAGAGAGAGAGAGAGAGAGAGAGAGAGAGAGAGAGAGAGAGTGTGTGTGTGTGTGTGTGTGTGTGTGTGTGTGTGTGTGTGTGTGTACAACAAAGTAATGCCTTCAGCCTGTATGCCACATTGCTTTAAAGTTGATTAATGATACTATCTGTTTTCCAGACAACACATCATTATCAATTTCTATGAGCAAGCGGATTTTTCTGACATGTCTTTAGGTCACAAAGTTTGAGGACCACTTGCATGTTGCATTTGCTTAGATGAGTGTTTGTCATCTGTGGGTGGTATGGTGATCAGACCGGCTTCTATGGCCAGCATATGACGTCAGTGCACAAGCAGGCCTCAGACTATGACAGGTATTGTTAATGATGGCGTGTGCAAATAAAGGTTTCTGAAAAAGTAATCTCAAGGTGAAAGCACTGTCCTCTACAAATCATATTCTTGCAAATGTCAAAACGCATGATCAGACAAACGTGTATCTATTGCAGGTATGGGTCCGTTCAGTCCCCTGACAAATATTTGCCATATGAATCACTAAGAGAGAAGAGGAGAGAGAGAGAGAGAGAGAAAGAGAGAGAGAGAGAGATGTGGCAATTGCCTACCAAACCATCCTCCTCAAACCCTCCCAACTTCTCCCCTCCCCCTCCCCATCTCTCTTTGTCTCACAGAGGGCAGTTAGGGTTATCAGTTTGGGTCGATTTTCATAACCTACCTCCGCCCCTCAACCCCTTCCTCATTTTCTTCCCTCCCTTTATCCACCTGGCTGTCTCTTATTGCAAAGGACTACGCCAAGACGTATACCAATGACGAGAGAGGAACAAAGAATTTTGACATAACAGCAGTGCAGGTTGCCATCTCCGCTCTTCTCCTCATCTCCCCTCTCCACTTCTGCTTCTCGGATTGGAGCATGCATCTTGTAAACATGTTTAACTCCAGGCAGAGACCTCTGTGACCACTGTCGTCACTTCAGAGAAGCCGACATCAGAGAAGCCACATCTCCATTACCTTCCATACTCACCCTAGTTGCACAAACAATGGCCGTGGGACATTGAGCATTGTACCCGTGCGTTATGGAGTTTCTCATACTGGCCAGATGTCTGTGTGTCTGTGTGTCTCACAAGTGTGGACATTATAGTTCGTTTATTAGCTTAATACCGACGGACATCAACATCTGGGAGACTGCCATCACGGTTCTTAAGCTTATTATCTCACAAAGCAGGTGGTGGAGAATGATTGTGTCATTCCAGATCAATTTCCCCTCCCACCTCCCCCGCCTCTTTCTTATCTGTAATGATATCATTGGCTGTGCTGTTCCTCTGACAGTCTGTCAATCAGACAGGCATCAGAGACAGGCTGTGTAGCTTAGCACACTGAAAGGGGAGATCAATCCTCCTCACCTCGCTGCTCCACCAAAGGCTGTAAGACTGACCACAGTCAGTGACACACACTGCTGTATACTAGAGAGGGGCATGTTCATCTCTCCTACTCTGTGATCCTGTGTCAAAGGCTGTAAGACTGACCACAGTCAGTGACACACACTGGTGTATACCAGAGAGGGGCATGTTCATCTCTCCTACTCTGTGATCCTGTGTCAAAGGCTGTAAGACTGACCACAGTCAGTGACACACACTGCTGTATACCAGAGAGGGGCATGTTCATCTCTCCTACTCTGTGATCCTGTGTCAAAGGCTGTAAGACTGACCACAGTCAGTGACACACAGTGCTGTAGACCAGAGAGGGGCATGTTCATCTCTCCTACTCTGTGATCCTGTGTCAAAGGCTGTAAGACTGACCACAGTCAGTGACACACACTGCTGTATACCAGAGAGGGGCAGGTTCATCTCTCCTACTCTGTGATCCTGTATCAAAGGCTGTAAGACTGACCACAGTCAGTGACACACAGTGCTGTATACCAGAGAGGGGCATGTTCATCTCTCCTACTCTGTGATCCTGTGTCAAAGGCTGTAAGACTGAGCACAGTCAGTGACACACACTGCTGTATACCAGAGAGGGGTAGGTTCATCTCTCCTACTCTGTGATTCTGTGTCAAAGGCTGTAAGACTGACCACAGTCAGTGACACACACTGCTGTATACCAGAGAGGGGCATGTTCATCTCTCCTACTCTGTGATCCTGTGTCAAGGGCTGTAAGACTGACCACAGTCAGTGACACACACTGGTGTATACCAGAGAGGGGCATGTTCATCTCTCCTACTCTGTGATCCTGTGTCAAAGGCTGTAAGACTGACCACAGTCAGTGACACACAGTGGTGTATACCAGAGAGGGGCATGTTCATCTCTCCTACTCTGTGATCCTGTGTCAAGTTTCACCAATCAATCCAGAAGAACTGTAAGATGAAACTAATGTTCTAAGTCTTCAGACTGTGCACTGCTTGTAACTAAGCCATGCGTTTTGATAGTGCATCTTTATGCTTTTGGTCAAATCTGCTAAGATATTGAATGACTATTCTGTTTTGACTGTTTCACATGTTGTCACTATTTAATGACAAATGTTAAGAAGATTGAGGAATATGGTCTTTTGACAGTACAGTCTTTTACCAACATTTGGAAATATCTATTAAGATGATTACTGAGTACTATATTCAGACAGGACAACTTTATGCCTAAAATGAGTGAAATTGTTAAGGTGATTTATGAATACTGTTCATTGGCAATAGTATGTGACTCTACGCAACATGTATACTTGATCTAAGGGTGTTCCAGCTAAGTCTTAAAGAAACCCCTGGACACTAATTCAGGCTATCAAAACATCCCATCTGTTTATGAAGAGTTAATGTGGGGAAACGTCAACCCAAATTAAGACTGATTTGAAATTATTTATTGAGTTGTATATCTCACTATTGTATACACAAGGAGGGTTGGTGTGTGAAAGTACCGTTAACTTGTGTTAGTTCTTTGTAGTCCATGTAAGTTGTTGTCTGAACTCATCTCTGGTCTTGTCTGTCATTCAGAGCACAAAAACTCATTCAGGGCATAAGCCAAGGAGAATCATTCCTGAGCTACTCTTAAGTGTCTTAAGTTCCGAGAAAAATAACTTTTTCTTCTGATGACTATTTCGAGAAAGTTGCTCCTTCCATCAATAGTAAGACAGAGAGTGCGGACGAAATGTTAGTATCCAAACTGCTCTGTAATTCCAATAGATCAAACATTCTGAGTCCTTCCCCTAGAGGACCCCATCTGCCAGCCCTGCTTGTCACGGAGGGAGAGGTTATTATTGTTATTATTTTCATCATTGTTATCAATATTATTGTTATTATAATAATAATAATTATTATTATTATTATTATTATTAAGAGTACTTATATAGCGCCTATCTCCAGGCAGTGACCAGGTTCTAAACGCTTTACAATACACACTCTCATGCTTCCTACCTAAGTGCTTCCCACCAGGTCTTCATTTGTTCTCCGTGTCATTCTGTCAGTATAATTTACTCACGTTTCTTCCTTCATTTTTTTTTTTTTTAAATTTTTCATGCTGAGTGCATGCTATGTGTAACGTTGTCATCCTTACCAACAGTTAAACTGACCTTCTCTTCTAAAAGCTGTAGATGGGATTTTACATGTGCGCAATATTTTTTGCATGCGTTCACACACAGAACCTGGGTTTATAGCGTCATTCAAAGGAATTGTTTGTGAAATAGAGTGTGAACGAATGTTCACTCTGAGGAAAAAAACCCTCTATACCAAAACAGCCCAGCAGAAATTCAAACCCACAACCCCAGGATCACTAAGATTGCGAGTCTGGCACTCTGTCAACTGTGATTTTCTGGAAGGCTGACGCTGCTTTGACATTGATTCGTAATACAACATTTTTCACGGGCAGCAAAACATTTGTCTCTGTTAGGTTTGTGCCACATGTGACATATATCCTGTTTCTCTGATAAAGTAGGCACAGTGCCGTCAGATGTTTGTCTGTCAGTGTGATCAGAGTGCAACTAGATATAAGCATCCTATAGTGTGCAATCAGATAACATCACATGATGCGTTTTTCTACCAGTGAAATCACGCTCAGTCAGACATGATCATATAATGTGTTTCTCTATCAATGCAAATATAATGTTGTCAGATTACAGCCTCTTGGCAGTAAGACAAGCTACAGAGCTTACTCACAGAAGGTACCTAGAAAAGTCCCATCCGCTGCCCTCCTTACCCAGGAGAGACTCGAACTTGGACTTCCTGTGTAACCAGTCGTCTTATTCTTATCAGAAACCTGTTTTTGACTGGAAAATTCAAATTTCATGAAGGTCATTTACTTCCATACAGTAATGGGGTGACATGACAATTGCCAGCCACACCATCCTCTACATCCACCCCCCACCTTCTACCCCTCCCTTCCCCAACTTGCTACTCCCTTCTCTCTCTCTCTCTCTCTCTCTCTCTCTCTCTCTCTCTCTCTCTCTCTCTCTCTCTCTCATGAACAGCAATCAAAGGTTACCAGTCTACATCAATTTTCAGTCTCTATCATTATCCTTCAACCCTCTCCTCCTCCTCCCCTCTCCCTACAGTCTGCTGGGTGTTTCCTTTGATACTAGCTGACCCCATGTCAGTCACCAGCTTCACTCCCCCTTCCTCTTCCCCTTCCTTCTTCTCTTATCTAGTCATGCAATTGATTGCACGTGGTTGAGACAAGGGGCATATGCTCTCTCTCTCTCTCTCAGCTATTTCAGACCCCCCCCCTTCACCCATCTCCCTCTCCCTCCCCACTCACCGTGGCCACAGGGAAGATGACCTGCCTGTGTCTCACAGTGGAGATAATGTGGCTCTATTATTTCGCATAAATGCAAAACATGCCGCAAACATCAAAGAGATAGTGTTCTCGAATCTTCCACGCAAATTCCTCACACTGTATGTGTTAGGGGATGCGTTCCCATTCCATATCACCCCTCCCCTCTCTGATTACTAACATCCCCCTTCCCCCCTCTCTTTTCTATAGTAATATCATAGGCTGTCATGTTTTTTTCTGACAGCTTGTCAATCAGACAGCATCAGTGACCATATGTGTAGCTTAGCACAAAAAAGGAAAAAAAAAACAAGTCTACTCACTTCACTTCTCTCCAAAGTCTGAAGGACTGATCACCACCAGTGAACCAAAAATGAAAGACAGGTGCATAGTGGGATGTTCATCTCTCCTATTCTGAAATGCTGTGTCGGGTTTCACTGATCAACCCGAAAGAACGTTAAGATGAAGCTATGTTTCACAAAGCCTTGAGACTATGCATTGCTTGAATGTGTGCCTTACGTTTTAACAGTATAACTTATGCTAATACTTGGTGACGTCTATCAAAAAGATGAATGAATATTGTATTGTAATAATTTGTTTGCCACAACTCCATAAAAACTGTGAAGATGCTTAACATTCTATATGAACAACATGGGGTTTTGCCAGTATTCAGCATATCTGTTATTATGATCACTGAATATTACCTTCTGACAGGAAAAACAGTATGCCTATGCCGGGTGAAAACTGTAAAGCTGATTTATGAAAACTGTTGATTGTCTCAATGCTTTGTACGAGGTGACTCTAAGTTTAATCAACATGTGTATTTGGGCTAAGTGTATTCCAAGTTGCACTCAAATATCCTATTGAAGAAGTCATGTGGAGACTGATGATTATAGCAGATGTATTTATGCTAGTTGAGTCCTTTGCCAGCTGAGACCTCACACGTTAACTGGAAGCCAGACGGCAAGTGTGAGAACGCAACAAGCTGAACTCTCACATACTTAAGAACAAACCAGGTTCTGTTTTGTGAATAGATTCTGGGTCATTGCCCCTGTCCCCAGGTCTGCCAGTTATTGGACAAGCACAGCAGCCCAAATGGATCAGCCTTCTATAGAGTTGGTGGACCAGTCACCAGCAACTGGAGAGAGATCCATACTCCTATCCAACATCAGATAAGTTCTGACATTCCATATGGACTCCAAAGTAACTCGCCAAAACTTTCCCCTCTCTTAATGATGTGATAATGTAGGAAAAAAGTCAGCCTGAGCCAAGAGTGATTTGAGTGGAATTGATTTGTATATTTTATATTTTTACCCATGTATAAACACACCACACACACACACACCAAATGGTAGGTAGGTACTCAAGGTCTGACCAACGCATTGGGCTAATGCGTAGGTCAGACATCTGCTGAGTTGTAGCCACGAGACCCTCTTCTTCGATTGTCTAATCTTTGTTGTTAATTCATTTATCCATCTGATTCAAATCATGCGTAGTGTGGTCTCAAAACTTAGCGGATGTGATGTAGCGTATATGGACTAGTCCGCACGCAGTGACGCCTCCTGGATGAAACTGAAACTAAGGAATTTTCAAAACCAGATGTCTTTTTGTGCACACGAGTGAGCAGTCATCCATACCAACAACTACCTTGGGCTTATTACATCCATCATGTAGGCTACACACAGTTTGTATTATTTCTTTTTTTTTTTAGATATTTCTATCATCACCTTCACTATCATCACCATTATAATAATGATAATAATAATAACAATAATAATAATAATAATAATGATAATTATTGTTATTGTTATTATTATTATTGCTATTATTATTATTATTATTATTATTATTATCACTATTGCTATTATTGTTGTTTTGGTGGTGGTGGCGGTGGTATTGTTATGTTGTTATTATTATTATTATTATTATTATTATTATAATGTTGGTGGTGGGGGTGTTGTTATGTTAATATCATTAATACTATCATTAATATCATTATTGTCATTATGAACGTTACTATTATTATGAACATTATTATTATTCTCATTGACATTATTGTTATCATTATTATTATTATTGTTGTTGTTGATATTATTAGCATTGCAATTTGCCTGTTCTGGTCATGAGCAAACGGGACAGACAAGGGAAACATGGCAATACAGCAGCTGAAGAAAGAAGAGGAGGTAAATAAAATCAGGAAGGTAAATATGGAAGGGGAAGTGAACTACCAGTGGAATTGTGCTCCGAGGCAGTCTCCGGTGGAATGACACATGGCACATGGTACATCTCAAGATCAACTTCATCGTCAGATCTGTATATGACATCCCTAAGTTACCTCCCTATCAGATAAATTTGGTCTCTCCAACATCCTCCCTATATTCTTACATTCTTAATCCGACCCATCATTGGGGTGATCAGCAACCCACATTCATTGATCTTGTGCTCATAAACGAAGAACATTTAATTGAAAATCTACAGCTGTCTGCTCCCTTGGGCAAAAGCCATCATCAATGCATTACTTTTGAGTTTATCTGTTACTGAAATAAAAATGAGGACAGTATCCAAGAATATGCATGTAATAAGGGCAATTACTCGGCAATGAAGAGCAGCTCAGTTTTAACAGATCTATCATCAAATATTAAACAGTTAGGAACTCAGGATGCTTGGATTATATTACAAAGAGAAACTGTTGAAACCCTTGTAACGGAGTTTGTACCAAGAATAAAAGTTGCACTAAAGAACAAGAAACAGAAGCCCTTATGGCTCGATGAGAAAGCTCTAAAAAAAAAAAAAAGGTGAAAAAAGAGAGTAGCTTATAAAAGATACTTGGAAACTAGGGAAGGAAAGGATTGCTCCATGCTCAAGCCAGAAATCAGGCAAAAAGTGCATGTAGAAAAGCAAACAAAAATTATGAAAAAGATATAGCAAAATCTGCTAAATCCAACCCCAAGAACTTTTTTGCATATGCCAAATCTAAACTGAGTACTTCTCAAGGGGTATCAGATCTAATGAACGATCAAGGTCAGAAAGTCTCTTCTAACGCAGGAAAGGCAGAATTACTCAAGTTTCTTCTGTAGTGTTTTTACGAAAGAAGATTCAGAATCCATCCCAGAGCCAACACATAAAATTGATAGTGCCAGCCTTGAGGACATCGACATTGAAACTGAGGAAGTCAAGAAGATTCTAAAAACACTAGACACATCAAAATCAGCTGGACCTGATGGAATACATCCTAGAATTCTGAAAGAATTATCTAACGATCTGGCTGAGCCTTTAGCACTGGTTTTTAAAGCATCGCTTAGAGACGGTGTTTTACCGGAGCAGTGGAAATCTGCTAATGTTACACCCCTCTTTAAAGAAAAGGAGACAAAACCCAACCAGGAAACTACAGACCAATAAGCCTGACAAACATTTCGTGCAAGATAATGGAGAAGATAATTAGAGGAGCTATATTCGACTTTCTAGAAAACGATAAAGCTTTGTCAGAATGCTAAAACGGTTTTGTGTGTAAACGTTCGTGCGTCACAAATCTCATTGAAGTATTAGATTCATGGACTAGTAACCTAGATCAAGGTATTCCTATCGATGCTATATACCTTGATTTCTCAAAGGCTTTCGACTCAGTTCCGCACCTAGGTCTGTTTAAAAAAAAAAAAAAAAACTCGAGTCATATGGCATAAAAGGAAAGGTACTTGCCTGGCTAATGGATTTCCTAATCGGCAGAAAGCAAAGAGTAAAAGTCAATGGAGCAGTGTCTTCTTGGGCAGATGTAACAAGTGGAGTACCACAAGGCAGTGTCTTAGGGCCTGTCCTCTTCGTTTTGTATGTGAACGACTTGCCCAATGTGGTGAAAAACCTGTGCAGTATGTATGCTGATGATACACAGATCTTTGGACCTGCTTGGGATCACAGTAAACATCAAGAAGATCTTGATAAGTTATTTGAATGGGCCGACACGTGGCAATTAAAATTCAATGCAACTAAATGCAGTGTTCTTCACATGGGTAATGGGAATGATCATCATCAGTATACAATGAAAACTCATGGCAATCAGGAAAGAGTTCCTCTGGCTGAAGCAGATGCAGAAAGAGATTTAGGGGTCTTGATAGACTCAGGTCTACAATGTTCTAAACATGTTGAAATGCAAATAAATAAGGCCAAAGAAATCCTGGGATTGATCCGTAGATCCTACGTTTTCCTGGACCCTGAGTCAATGCGACTTCTTTTCACTGCTCTAGTTAGACAACATCTGGAATGTGCAAACTGTGTTTGGAGCCCGCATCTAGAAAAAGACAAAAAGTTAATTGAAGGAGTGCTCCGTAGAGCCACAAAGTGTGTCCCTGGTTTGGGTCATCTTAAGTATTAGGACAGACTGAAGGCTGTGAAATTACCCAGTATGAGTTACAGGAGAATCAGAGGAGACTTAATAGAGGTATATAAATATAACAGTGACTCTACAATTGTGCCTCCCCCTTCATACTCAACACCCAAGGACCAACTAGAGGTCACAATAATTTAAAACTAATGAAAAACTACAGTAAACTCAACATCAGACAAAACTTTTTCGTCAACAGGGTAGCTGACACGTGGAACTCCCTCGACACCAAGATTGTGAATGCATAAACTCTGAACAGCTTCAAGAATCATCTAGACAGCACTTCAAGGAACAAATGTACTCCTGCAATCTTAGCCACCCACTTAGACCACATAAGAAATTACTGCCGGAAGTCACAAGTCACAAGTAATAGAATCAGGATGAACGATCAAATGACCGTTTAGGATAGCTTTTTAGTTAAGCAGTTTTCGTGTCTGATCAAAATATCAGCTAAAGGCCTCACGGCCTAGTTCTCACCCATCTGAATTTTTATATTATACATTATATTATATACGAACAGATAGATTGACAGACAGACCGACAGTCGGACAGACAGATAGACATGGAGACATACATTGATATACAGTCAGACAGACACACAGATAGACAGACAGGCAGACACGCACGCACACACACACACACACACACACACACACACACACACACACACACACACACACACACACACACCACACACACACACACACACACACACACACACACGCGCGCGCGCGCGCGGGCGGTGCAAAGTCAGAATGCTATGAGCACTGAAACGATAAAGAAAAAGAAAAGAAAAAAGCTGCACATCAACATTCCTCCCCTCCCCTCCCTCCAGTATACACACACAAAAAATACTAGACTAAAAAATAACCGAGAAGTAACGTTTACAATAAACATACACACTTTTAAACAAAGACGCCAACTCAGCCGTAACTGCGCCAGAGCTCATGATAAAAAAATCCATTAAAAAAAAAAAAAAAAATGAAAAAAAGGTAATAAAAAGAGAAGGCCATGCTCAAGAAAGAAGACAAGAAAAGTAATATTCAATATTCACCATGGTCGGAGATGAAAATCATTTTCATGACAGTAGCGCCAGGTAAAAATGATCTGAGACAATGATTCAGAGAGCAGCTGTCTCATGGCATACCTGACCAAAGCAACGCCCTAGTGAGATGCTCAGTAATGACAATCGGTGAAGTCATAATTTGTGCATAGCTGCATACATATGAAAGCATGACTGGCACCATATGCTGGTGATGACATTATCGCAATATGCAGCATCGTATAATACGAGTGAATGTCTGGTTTGATATTGCCAGGTTGTATCTGTCGATTTTCATGGGTTCTATTGATAATTAAAATCAGAATATGAGTCTGAGACACACACACACACACACACACACACACACACACACACACACACACACACACACACACACACACACACACAC
>CM065715.1:2339928-2344928 GCA_033310375.1 Conus canariensis
CATTTTCATGAAAATATTAGCTTTTTTTCCTTGATGGAATACGTATGGTAAATAGGAAGAAATTTGCTGTTTATTTGTTTACTTATTTACACAATTACTTATCTATGTATTTATTTACAAAATTGTTTATCTATTCACGCATTCATTTGCATATCTCTTTGTGCAGTTACGTCTTTATTTATTTTTATGTGATTTCAGTGATTTTGTTTTTACTAGGCTTTTTTTCTGATCAAGTACATTTCGTTGGTATCAGATCACTTGCTTTTGAGTCTATGCCTGTTGTTGTCGAGAATATTCCTCCCACCCCCGGCCCCTCTCTCTCTCTCTCTCTCTCTCTCTCTCTCTCTCTCTCTCTCTCTTCCTCTCTCTCTCTCTTAATAAAACAAGAAAGAGAGAAAAAAAAGTAATAAAAAAAAGAAATAAAAATAAAAGAGAATAATTCATTTTGCTTTTGCTTTCTTTTGATTCGATACTTATGTCTGATATACAGAGCAAAATAAAGACCAAATGAAGAAAAGGAGCAAAGAAAGAGATGAAGAAAATAACAGGGAAAAGAACGTAATCACACGATCAAACAGAACGCTAACATTCTTAATACTATACTGGAACTCTAAAGTCAATGACAATTAGTGAGTCGGGAAAACATGGTAATTGACTTTACTGGTGAAGCAATGGCCTCGGCCTTACTACAACACATCTCCTGCTCTTCCATATTATCCAGGATTTTACTTCAACACTGGTTTTCTTGCGTCAACCGGGCCAAATCATCAATCAAGTTAGGTTGAAACAACCGTATGAACACTGACAGAACATTTCAACATTCCTCGAGCAGTGGAGTGGACAGAGGATGTAGATGGTAAGTCTTGAGTGCAGTTTGCTTCAGAATGTATATCGTCTTTCTCACAATCAGAACAAAAGAGGTATTGTTGATAGAGATGGCAATTTGAAAGGAGCATAGACAGTGGAAAATGACTGGTGTATCTTTTTTTTAGTAAGCCGTTAGTGTTATGGTACAGTCTGCCTCTGCTTAACGTGGCCTCTGAGATTTCCCTGACATAAAACTTTTAGCTGTATATGTAATGAAAGTAACAAGTCGTTTGTGCAACTGCTAGGAATAACATCATTTAACAAATGGCTTGCCAGCTGTGTGGCAAGATCTACATAGGTGAAACATCACGCACACTTGAGACACGCATCTCTGAACACCTGGCTGACATCCACCACTACCGACCCAAACCCGTCGCCCTACATTTCAACCACAACCAACGCAACATCAACCATGTCAAAGTCTTGGCACTCTGGCAGTCACAGAGTGACAGCTTTGAACGCACAACTCAAGAATCCCATCTCATTGCCAAACTGGGTACGTTACAGCCCCAAGGCATCAACATCCAACAATAGCATAACACACACACCCACCACTTCAACACCAGTTAGCAATATCTTCCACCAACACACACACACACACACACACACACACACACACACACACACACACACACACACACACATATATATATATATATATATATATATATATATATATATAACAATAAACTAATAAATTCCAAGGATAAGTACCGAGCACCATTCCAGCAACTTACAGAGCAGCTTGGTGTTGCAATGACTGCAAGAAATATTCAATTATAAACAAAACTTGCTCTTATGTCTTAGATTGAAGAAATAGGGGGAGATAAGCATTCATATCTGCAGTGGTAGATCATTCTGCCTAACTAACAGTATGTGTTTGAGTGGGTGAATGGGGAAAAATGGGGGAAAATGGGGAAAAATGGGGAAAAATAAAATATGTTAGTGGGTTTCCTCCCCCATTGGAGATCGTCTCCTACTTGGAGACTATAAGCTTGCTGAAGGCTCATTTTGAGAAGCATTTATTTTATTTTTCCCCATTCACCCACTCAAGCACATACTGTTAGTTAGGCAGAATGATCTACCACTGCAGATATGAATGCTTATCTCCCCCTATTTCTTCAATCTAAGACATAAGAGCAAGTTTTGTTTATAATTGAATATATATATATATATATATATATATATATATATATATATATATATATACACCACCATATCCCCTTTACTCACTTCATACAGAAGTCACAGCCACCCTCCATTTATTTCATTTTATTTTGTTTTATATTCACCTTTAATTTAATTCTCAATTTCATTTATATATATTTTTTTTCTCCCTTTATTTATTTATCAAGTTGTTTTATTTCATTTTATTTCTTTTACGTCAATTAATTTATTTCATTTTATTTTGTTTATTTACTCTACACACACACACACACACACACACGCACGCACGCACACACACACACACACACACACACACACACACACACGCACGCACGCACGCACGCGCGCGCGCACACACGACATCACCCCCAAAACCCCCGCTTCCCATTTCACACAGAATTTACAGCCACCCTCCTTCACCTTTCGCTTTCCACCACACCCTCCCCATGTCCCATACCAATCCACTGCCTACCCATGGATCTACCCCGTCCCCCCACCCCCAATAAATTCCCTTGTCCCCCCCCCCCTTCCCCTAACATAAGGGCAGGCCAAGTACTTGACCCTCCCACCTCCAACCCCCACCCCGCCACTACTCCTCAAACACCCCCGCTATTTCCCTTCATTCCCACATCATCAGCATCCTAAAACAACTACATACACCTGTCCACCACCGCAACAGCAATCCGCTATATATTCCACAAAATCACACTCATACCCACACCACATTAACTTGCAGACCCCCCCCCCCCCCCCCTTTTTTTTCCCCCCACTGACCATTTCCTTTCCCTTGTCTGTTCACATTATGCCCCCCCCCCCCCCCCGTGTACAAGTATGCTAAGGGCTTGTGTCTCCCCTCTCCGCTCTACAAATAGGTATGCTTGGATGTGTGTACATGTGTTTGTCGGTGTGTTTTTTTTTTTTCCTTTCTTTTTTTTTAAATACACATATTCCCATATATGACCATTATCATTATGACCACCACTCATAAGATGTTCTGTGTATGCCACCTTTGTTTTTTTTCTCCATATGTGTATGTATGCATATGTGTGTATGTGGATGTGCTTGTGTACGTGTGTGTGTGTGTGTGTGTGTGTGTGTGTGTGTGTGTGTGGTGTGTGTGTGTGGTGTGTGTGTGCGTGCGCGCGTGCGTGTGTGTGTGTGTGTGTGTGTGTGTGCGTGCGTGCGTGCGTGTGTGCGTGCGTGCGTGTGTGTGTGTGTGTGTGTGTGTGTGTGTGTGTGTGTGACAGTGTTGAATTCATCTATGGCAACCATCACCATCCATCAGTCATTGATCAGCGCCCATTTTTTACTCAATTGACATTATCATGCCAGTGCTATCATGCTATTTCAATTATGACAGTGATCAACATCCTATAGCACTGTTTGTCCCACTTAAGACAATGATCATCATCCATTAGTCATCGATTTTTCCCCCACCCCCAACCGGCATTATTACATCAATGCCACCACAATATTTCACTTATGACAATGGCCGCCACCCTATAGTACTGTAGATCTCACTCATCACAGTGATCAACATCCAACAGTCATTGATCATTTCCTTTATTCCCCCAACTGGCATTATCATACTTGCCAGTACACTATCCTACTCCTTTTAAAAAAAATGACCATCATCCTACACTACTGTGGGTCATACCTACACAATGACCATGATCACCATCCACCAATCTTTGAACACCTCCCCCATTCCCCCACCGGCATTTTACACCAATGCCACAACATTATCCCACTTATATAACAATGATCATCATCCTACAATACTGTTTATCTCAAATGATCCATGATCATTACCCATCAGTCATCTACCCCTACCCCCCTCCACCCTTTTTCTCAACCGGCAATATTATACTAGTGCCACCTTATTATTCCACTTAACCACAATGACCAGCATCCTACAGTACTATTGATCTCGCCCATAACAATGAGCATCACCCACAGGCCATTGACATTTTCCTTTATCCCTCCAACTAGCACCATTGTACCATCACTACTACATTTTTCCACTTATATAACAATGATCATCATCCTATGGTACTACTGATCTAAAATGATTATCATTTATCAGTCACTGAAAATACTGCCATCCAGTGAACACCTTCATACTGGAATATATATGGAAATGAAGAAGCTGACCAATTGACAAAGGAAGGAGGACAGCAGCCCCAACTGTAAAAGGAAGCCTCCTTTGAATAAATCAAAGGTATTTCCAAGGAGACAAATAGGAAGACGACTTGAGCAGCACCCAGACTTCAACAAGAGGGATGTATACTCCGGATGCACAGATCGGACCAAGTTAACATTGTGAGACTGAGGATAGGGCACTCCAGACTTTAACATCACAGGTCCACAATATTCCACACCGGTGAGTCTTCAGATTATCAATGCAGTACAGCCCCAGAGACAGCGGAACACTCCCAGCTAAACTCAAAGTAGAAACCTAGCCTGCCAACTCACCGATGAGTACAAAACCTTTCTAACCACTGGAGGGTCTTCACCATACAGCAGCCTCCGTCAGTACCTCCAGGATTCCTACCTAAAGTGAACGAAGAAGAAGGCCATCATTGTGAGACTGAGAACAGCACACTCCAGACTGTGACATCACATCTCCACAATATTCCACACTGGAGAGTCTTCAATTTACCCATGCACATTCTAAATATTGCTTTCTTTCTTATCATACTTCAGCTGAACAGTTGGTTATAACTCATTCTGATCAAGTAGAAGCAACGGCTGCGTTGTGCTTTTTTCTGACCTGGGTGGGACTTAAGACAGGGTTATGGCTTATCCTGACCTGGGTGGGACTTAAGACAGGGTTATGGCTTATCCTGACCTGGGTGGGACTTAAGACAGGGTTATGGCTTATTCTGACCTGGGTGGGACTTAAGACAGGGTTATGACTTATACTGACCTGAGTGGGACTTAAGACAGGGTTATGGCTTATTCTG
>CM065715.1:2349928-2367428 GCA_033310375.1 Conus canariensis
TTGGTGACAGAACCGTCAGTGTGTAAATATAATCTTCCTTTCCATCTGAGTCTGAAATCTGCGTTGATTTTGCATTCTAGCCATTCTTGACAGTATATTCTAAATTGTGGAAATATGGCAGTTTGGTAGACGTGTTTGAAGTGGTCTGAATATTTTTGCCATTGCTTTATTTCTTTGAGTTCTGCCAACTGAGACACAGGCTAAATACTCTCTTTTTCTGTCCGATCGACGATTCCCCACGTCCTAGGCGAGTTATTTCCTTGACCGCAGCAATTAGTGCATTTGGGGGATTTTCAAGTGCTCTGAAATATGCCTTCATCGGTTCTAGCTTCTGTCTTGCCTGTATTGAAGGAAGGTCGAGCAGGCATCCCATAGTTTCAACTGGTGTATTCATCGAGATCAGTCTCATTGCTTCATTTTGAATTCTTTCTAATTTACGAAGATTGCTCTTGGACATTGTTGTAAGCCTTAATCTATAATTAATCACACTGAGTACACCTGCGTGATACAGTCGACAGAGATGTTGCTGTTAAGTGCCTTTTCCTGCCATTGCTTTCTGCATTTCTTGCATTTAAGAATTACTTTCAACATGCTTTCTAACAGTCAGCATTCTGTCAAAGCCTATTCCAAATAGCATAGGCTGTCAGTTAATTCAATCGGTATTCCATTGACGGAAACTGGTGTGTGTGATTATCCTGTCTTGTTGAGAGTGCAGACCAACGTCCGTGTTTTTGTAGGACTGATTGACGATTCAGTTTCTTGACACCACTGCGCAATGTTGTTCAACCACTTTAATGGAATAGAGACGCAGAAACAGCCTGGAAAGAGAAACGTAAGGCTGTGAGAATTTGGCAGAGGTCAGAATAACCCATAACTCACCCGCTAGTGTCTTCCAGGTCAGAATGAGTCATAACTCAGCCGTTAGTCTCTCCCAGGTCAGAATAACTCCAAACTCACCCGCTAGTCTCTTCCAGGTCAGAATGAGTCATAACTTAGCCGTTAGTCTCTGCCAGGTCAGAGTGAGTCAAAACTCACCGCTAGTCTCTACCAGGTCAGGATGAGTCATAACTCAGCCGTTAGTCTCTTTCGGGTTAGAATAAGCCATAACCCAGCCTTAAATCCCACCCAGGTCCGTATGAGTCATAACACAGCCGTTGCTTCCCCTCCCTCCACTCCCAGTCAGAATAAGCTATAACCCAACCATTAGTCTAGTATAGTCAGAATGAGTCATAACCCAACCATTAGTCTAGTATAGTCAGAATGAGTCATAACCCAACCATTAGTCTAGTATAGTCAGAATGAGTCATAACCCAACCATTAGTCTAGTAAAGTCAGAATCATAACCCAACCATTAGTCTAGTAAAGTCAGAATGAACTATAACACAACCATTAGTCTAGTAAAGTCAGAATGAGCCTTATGCCAGACGTAAGTCAGGATTAGAATGAGGCATAACTCAGCCGTCAGTCTCAACTAGGTCAGAGTTAGTCATAACTCGGCGTCAGTATCAACTAGGTCAGAATGAGCCGTAACTCAGCCGTTATATTCAACTAGGTCAAAATGAGCCATAACTCAGCTGTTAGTATCAAGTAGGTCAGAATGAGTAACTGCTCCACCGTTAGTCTCAACTACGTCAGAATGAGTCATAACTCAGCCTTTAGTCTCAACTAGGTCATAATGAGCCATAACTCAGCTGTTACTCTCAACTACATCCGAATGGGCCGAAATATAGCTTTCAGTCTAACCCAGGTCAGATATCCCAGACCGTAGTCTAAACTAGTTACAATGAACCATAACCCAGATTTGAGTCTAAACTAGATCAGAATGAGTTATAACCAACTGTTCAGCTGAAGTCTAATTTTTCTTTCTTTCTGCGTACGCAGGCTGATACTCCTGCGGACACTGCCTGTATAGACAGGCTGTGGAGTTTTGTGTGTATGACCGTTTTTTTTTATCCCGCCATTATGGCAGCCATACTCCAACTTCGGGGAGGTGCATGCTGTATGTAACGTGTCATCCATACCAACGGCCAAACTGGCCTTCTCTTCCGAAAGTTGGTGATGGGATTTTACGTGT
The DNA here is from genome assembly GCA_033310375.1 of Conus canariensis. Taxonomy (NCBI): domain Eukaryota; kingdom Metazoa; phylum Mollusca; class Gastropoda; order Neogastropoda; family Conidae; genus Conus; species Conus canariensis. Next base: position 2,352,003 of record CM065715.1, read on the forward strand.
GTGCAAGATGTGCGTGCATTCACACACGAAACCTCGGTTTATAGTCTCATTCGAAGGACTTTATGGGGAATGGAGTCAGAACCAATGTTAACTCCGAGGGGAAAATCCCCCTGTACCGAAATTCGAACCCACAACCCCAGGATCACGAGTCCGGCGCTCTACCAACTGAGCTATTCCGGCCCCCGCTGAAGTCTAATAAGAACTATCCATGGCCCAGCCAACAGTCTCACATAGGATCAGAATGAGCCATAGCTCCACCTTCAGTGTCATTCCGGTCAGAGAGAGCAATAACCCATAGTTAACTGGAAAGTAGATCAGACTGAGTCATAACCCAGCCTTCAGTCTAACCCCATCAACATGAGCCACAATCGAGGCTTCAGAGTAATCAGGTCAGAAGGAACCATAACCCAGATTGAAGTCTAAAGTAGGTCGGGATGAACCATAACTCAGATTTAAGGCTGAACTAGGCCAGAAAGAACCATAACCAAGATTTACTCTAAACCAGCTCAGAATGAGTCATATCTCAGCCTTTAACTATGGTCAGAACTAGCCTAAATCCAGCATCTTGTCTAAGCTAGACCAGAATACACAATAACCAGGGCTTTGTCCACCTGACGTCAGAATGAACCATAACCAGGCTCTTGTTTAGCTGACATCAGGATGCCACACACATCTACACACATATATGTGCACATGTATATGCAAATACGTGTGTGTGCTCACACAAACCACAAATATCACACACACACACACACACACACACACACACACACACACACACACACACACACACACACACACACACACACACACGTACGTGCACACATACAAACACAAGCGTGCATGCATGCATGCATGCGCGCGCACGACACAACACCACACACACACACACACACACACACACACACACACACACACACACATGCGCACACGCACACACATGGGCCCGTGCCCACACATCCATGCACGCACATGTGTACATTCACTACAAACACATACAAAAAAAAGACAACCAATTTGGGCTAATGTGTAGGTCAGACATCTGGTAAGTCGCAGCCGCGAGGCCCTCATCTTCAATTCTCTCATACTAGTTGTTCATTCATCAGCTTAAAATCATGCGTAGTGTGGTCTCAAAAGTTAGCGGATGTAGTGTAGCGTATATGGACTAGTCCGCACACAGTGACGCCTCCTTGATGAAACTGAAACTGAAACTGACATCAGGATGAACCATAACCAGACTTTTGTCTAACTGACATCAGGATGAACCATAACCAGACTTTTGTCTAACTGACATCAGGATGAACCATAACCAGGCTTTTGTCTAACTGATATCAGGATGAACCATAACCAGGCTTTTGTCAAGCTGCTGTCAGCATGATGTCAGCCAGAGTGTCACCCAGAAAAGAATGACCCATAGCCATGCAGGTAGTCCTAAGCAGGAATAAGCCACAACCCCGCTGTTTGTGTAACCCAGGTTAGAATGGACCACATCCAAGCTTTTATTATGAATAAGATCAGAAAGAGGCATATCCAAACTAGTAGTCTAACTTAGATCAAACTGAGTCATAACCGAGCTTTTAGTCCAACTTAGATCACAATTAGCCATAACGAAAGTCTTTAGTGAAACGTATGTCAGAATAAGCTGTAACTTAGCTTTTTGTCTAACTTAGAATGACTTATGATCAAAACTATTGCCTAAGCCAGGTCAAAATAAGCTATAACCCAGTCTTTAACCATAGTCCAAATGAACCATAATCAAGCCTTTGGGCAATTCCAGATCAAAACTAGCCTTAAGCCAGTCTGAGGTATAATGTAGAATGAGCAATAGCCCAGACTCTAATTTGACCTTGTGAAGAACGAGCTGCACCTGTGCTATTAGTCCAGCCTTGGTTAGAATGAGCTATGTTCTGGACTTGTTTGGGAGCGCGCGCGCGCGCGCGCGCGCGAGAGAGAGAGAGAGAGAGAGAGAGAGAGAGAGAGAGAGAGAGACAGACAGACAGACAGACAGACAGACAGAGAGTGGAGGGGATGGAGGTTTCGGAGATTGGCAAAGAGCATGAAACAATCAGGACCTTCTCAATTGTAAATTTTTTTTTCTAATGTAAAGAGACTTACTTCCATAAGCAGACTTCTTAAAAACAAAACAAAACAAAACAAACAAACAAACAAACAAAAGAAAAGCTCCCAGGCTTTCTTACACGTTAACCGTCAGTAACAAAATGTGTAGTCAGCCAAATGGTTTTGCTTTCGTGCCACCAACCAAGTATTCAGTCATCCGCCTTTCGCTATTTTAGATGTTCAGTGACAGACTAGGTATGTGAAAGAAGTTCAGAGATCTTTGTATAGACAGATGTTAATAATCATAAGTTGAGGTGGATTGTATTCTCAGTCCGTGCCCATACAGCGGCAGACGATGCTGTGTCAGGGTCTTTTCGTTGGCAGGTAAGACAGAGCACTTTCTCGGTAAACACAGCAGCCAGTATTTCTCTCTTGGGGTTGATGACGACCTTGAATTACTGTAACTGCTCAAAGACATGCAGGTGAACTTTGCTACCAAAGGTCTGTCTAAACCCGAGTAAGGTTAATTAATAATGGTCGTGGTTTGAGTGAGCCGCATTCACACGCTATTTGTACTTGTACACAACATGGTTACCAAAAAAGCATTTGGCATACGCCAAACGTACTCGGTCTGTGCAGAACAGAGTACGAGAAAAGTTCTTTTGAACGCGAATTGTACACAATTTACCGGCACACGCGAATTGTACACAATTTACCGGCACACGCGAATTGTACACAATTTACCGGCACACGCGAATTGTACACAATTTACCGGCACACAGTAAACCACTTTATGCACGTTGTGTTACTCTGTAAATATTACATCTGCATTTACGTCATCTGGCAAACAAACGTCATGTGGTATTGCAGACCATCTATTGTAAAATCCAGAAAAAAATCGCCGACAAACATGTTTAACGAAAAGGGGAACAACTCCTGCTGAACTCTTGTGAAAACTATCTATGGTTTATTATTCTTATTTAGCAAATTGTCCGCTACATAAGTTTACGATTTATTTGGTTGCCATGTTTGCCATAGAAACATCACAATGAGGACAGTGGATTTGATTGTAACACAGGCATTCAACTAATATGACATATGTATGCTCCTTATTGTACATAGTCATGATTTAATCTAAACATATACATTTCATATGCACATCACCTCAACTTGCCAAACAGAATGCTACAAATCAGAAAGTTGAGCAGATTCCCTATCCTTTTCAGAGATTTGAAATGCAAAGCTCAAACTTCATATTCAAGAGAAATGGAACTTGCAGATGTTTAACAAACCCTTTAAAATCTGTGAAAACCTGATAAGAGTTTTACTGTGTGTCACTGTAGGCCAAAAAAGAAAGAAAGAAGGAAAATCACAGTTGTGTTGTTTGCGTACAGGCCACCTCCTTTACACCCAGTTGTATCTTTTGAAATGTGAAGAAGCTCCATGGTATATTCCATGTTATTTCAAACATAAACATTCATAAACATTTTACAGCAAACTCCATGAAAGTCGTGTTAAGAAATGTCTCACCTAATGTATTTTTCTGAGTTTCAGAAAGACATCAAGATTTTTCACCCGATCTAAAATTTTACGGAAAAAAGGATTTCAATAAATTGTCAGTGTGTCTTCAGAAAATCTGTTTCAATGCGTTGTGTGTGTATTTTTGATCTATTCTGACAGTTGATTTCAATGGGGTGGCAGCCCTGCTTTGGCTCTGTGGTCAGCTGGACTGTAAGCAACACTATGCCCCCTCCCCCTCTCTCTCCTTAAGACTCAACCACATAAACACCCTTAAAGACTGAGCTGCTCTTTTTCATACACGAGAATAAATATATGGCGTGGCAAATGAGTTCACGTGGGATACACGAAAAGTACTCCGAGTACAGTTTGTGTTCGCATACAGTACTGCTGTGTATTTTTCGCTGGAAAGTATAAACAGCGTGCCACACCGTGCAGCATTAGTAAGACGCCTGACGGAAGAAGTCGGAGCAGGACAAAGACGTGGCTATAACCAGCAGGTAAGGGAGGGACGGGCCTGTCGTGTCTTCTAAGACGTGGCTACAACCAGCAGGGCCAGGGAGGGGACGGGCCAGTGGTGTCTTCTAAGACGTGGCTACAACCAGCAGGGCCAGGGAGGGGACGGGCCAGTCGTGTCTTCTAAGACGTGGCTATAACCAGCAGGGTCAGGGAGGTGGCGGGCCTGTCGTGTCTTCTAAGCAGAAAAGGGAAACGGGCCTCTCTCTCTCTCTCTCTCTCTCTCTCTCTCTCTCTCTCTCTGTGTGTGTGTGTGTGTGTGTGTGTGTGTGTGTGTGTGTGTGTGTGTGTGTGTGTGTGTGTGTGTGAAGGTGAAGTTTGGGAATTAGGGAATTTTCCTCTCATTCAAAATAGAAAATATTGATTTTGGACCTGCATTCATTGAATGCAGTGCAAAGCGTTTTGATTATCTTTGTTCACATTTTGGGTGCAATCTCAGTCGTTTCAGAACTCTCTGTTTCTGCACTTGTCTCCGTCGTTCTAACATCCCATTCAACAAATAAAGGTACGGCGTCAGAGCTGCACTGACGAAAATGAAGAAAACCGACACAGAGTAAACAACGTCACCTGGGACCCACACTTCATGTGACGTCAGAGCAGCCCATAACGTCACCAGCCACCAACAACAGGCGTCCATGACAACGATGGTGATGATGCGACGAGCTGCATTGAAGGTGTGAGCCTTGTCCTCATTGATCAGCACAGCTAAGGTGTTGCCTTGGATCGTGATGTAGATGTAGGTCTGTCCTGCCGCAGCCAACAGCATTAACGTGGTGTTCAAAACGACCAGCAAGCTGAAGGCGTAGTGGTGTCCCCCTAGTTGACCCCCTGAGAGAGGCAATGGAACGCAGAGGCTTGTTTGGCTGAAGTGTCTGTCAGATGACACAATGGGAGCTATGGAAAGACACGCACCTGCTGACCACGCTAGGAGGCATGCACCTAGAACCATCCATCTTCTGGACTGACCATATAATCTGTCTGACCAGGTAACAATCAAACATTTATCCAAGGTCATGCTGATATCCAGAAAGACTGCCACCTCACAGGAAAGCAGGTAAATAAATGCTAACACCTTGCAAAAGACGCTGGACCTCCAAGCTAAACTTTCCCAAAGGTAAGAACCACTGTATGCCAGGTTCGCCACACATAACACTGACAAGTACATTCCCATCAGGAGTTTAGATCCACACAGGTGTCGCATAAATGTTTTAGTGGTGTCCTTGCGACTGTCCCGAGTGAACAACACGACCACAAGGCCATTGCCAAGAACAATGAATGACGCCAGAAGGTAAATAAGAATCTGCTGCACATGAGTTCCCAGCAGATGATCGCAGGTAGAAATAATGGAGGGAGGACCATGACAGCTCTGTGTGCTGAAATGGTCTGGCAAGGTTTGTACACAACACAGCTCGAAGCTGTCAACGTGTAATTCTCCCAGCTTGATCAGACCTTTCAGCAACGTGTGGGGAAACTCCATCATCTCACTGCCCCGTAGATCCAGCTTGGCAAGAACAGGATTGTCAAATCCTTCCCCAGAAACGGTCTGAGTTCTGCTGCCAGACAGGTTGAGGACAACAAGTGCAGGGAAGGACTGCAGTCTGTTGGAGTTCAAATTTGGTATGTTTACCGACGTCAGGTCCAGGATTTTGAGAGTAGAAAATATCAAAGTCTTCGCTGACTCACTGGGAAACAAGGAAGTGAGAGGATTGTTTGCCATAACTAAATGATTGAGGTTGCTTATGTTCGTCAAAGTGTCCAAATGAACAGTCTTCAGCTGGTTAGAACTGACATCCACAATTTTAACATTGGGGAGCTCTGGAAGGTACAGTTCAGTTAGAAGGCAGCTCGTCATGTTCAAATACACCAGCATTATATTCCTGAGGAGACTTTCAGGTTTCATGTCACTACCAGACATGTCTAGATAACGTATATCTGGGAATGCATCCACAGGAAACACGCGTCTACAGGTGAAAGCAAGGCCCTGGCAGGAACACTTGTTTGGACAAGACATGGCGCAGTACCATTCATCGTCATGCTGAGGGCAATGGGTTTTGCCGTCACACACATGATCTGGATGAAGGCATATCTGAGACTGACGACAGCTGAAGTACCCAGGACAGCTGTAAGTCTCACAGGCCGCCTCATCTTCTTTGTTAGGGCAGTCATAGACGCCATTACAGCGAACGAACGCTGGGAAATAGAAAGGCACGGAAGGGCAGTGAAAATGTGTTGGGGGACTCTTGGATCCTGGTGTTAAATGATGGTACTGAATTCCTGTTGGTTCGCTGTCACTGTGGAAGTGAACTACTGAGGGCAGCCTGTACTTGTTTTTCCAAACTCCATAGTTACCCATGACAGTATAGGGCTTAACTTGTGCAAAGTGTTCACACTGCCTGGCTTCCATAGAGTTCTTGCAATGATCGTTGGCCATATTACACCAGTCCGATTCGTGAATACACTACAACACAGTAAACAAATTGTAAAATGAGTTATTTTGTTTAAGCATGAATGGAAGATCCAAAGGTGATGGTCAGCCGCATCACCACCATCAATACTGACATCACAGTCCACAACACCACCATCAATACTGACACAACAGTCCACGGTCATAAACAAGGGTTTGTTCAACAATTCACTTACCTGGACTCTGTCATTAGCGGAGAGGGATCCACATCAGCAATCACCACAGGAGCAGCCAGAACAACTGCAGCACTGCAGACTAAGACCTGTATGGAAGGATAGGGACATCTCCATGAAGTTGGAGGGACTGGAGGGACAGCAAGATCTGCAAGAGCTCTCAGGGTGGCTGAGCGTTTTGAACTCAGCTCTTCTTTACCTCTGTTAGTGGTTGATAATATGAGTGGAGTGAAGAATGAGAACACTGGCATTTCTGACAACAATTCTGCAACTTCTTCTGCTTCTTCCTATCATCATCATCGTCGTCGTCGTCGTCATCATCATCATCATCATCATCATCATCATCATCATCATCATCATCATCATCATCATCATCATCATCATCATTATCGTTAATATTATTATTATTATAAATTTTCTTCTTCTTCTCCTTCTTCTTCTTCTTCTTCTTCTTCTTCTTCTTTCTTCTCATAATAATTATTGTTGTTATTATTATAAGTATCATCATTATCATGATCATCATCATCATTATTATTATCATTATCGTTATTGTTATCACTGTTCTTTTTATTGGCAGTAGTAGAAGCAGCAGCAGCAGCTACTACTACTACTACTACTACTACTACTACTACTACGTGTTTGTGCATGCGTGTGTGCGTGCGTGCGCGTGTGTGTGTGTGTGTGTGTGTGTGTGTGTGTGTGTGGTGTGTGTGTGTGGTGTGTGGTGCGTGCGTGGTGCGGCGTCGTGCGTGCTGTGGTGTGTGTGTGTGTGTGTGTGTTGTGTGTGTGTGTGTGTGTGTGTGTGTGTGTGTGTGTGTGTGAGAGAGAGAGAGAGAGAGAGAGAGAGAGAGAGAGAGAGAGAGAGAGAGAGAGAGACGACGACGACGACGACGACGACGACGACGACGACGACGACGATTGCCCTTATAGCATGAGACCTAGGGATGAGAAGACAGTTCAGATTAACACCATTCTGACAACCTGATGGTCGGTGCAGGTGAGGTGGGAGTGGGAATGAGTGAGTGGGGTGGAGGGGGCGGGGTGCTGTAAGAATGATCCTGAGGAGGATGAAGAGGATAAGAAGCACTGGAAGAAATGGGGAGGCTGGAATGGGGAGATCAGTACTGAGTCTTCAAGTCACAAAAAATCCTAGTTCCAAAAACATGGGGTGCATGCACAGAATGTCTTAAATTCTTTTCTCCTGTGGTCAGATTTGGATACGATTCATCCATGGAAATGGGGGAGGACAGGGGTGGTGAAATACAACTGAAATTTGATGTTTTGCAGAAACAGTTATTAAGGGTGTGGTATGTTTAACCTATGTATATTCTGCTGGACAAAGTCCAGTGTCATGCACACACAACGTGGATGAATGACGGTTAAAGCTGGAACAACGGCAATATGTTCATGACGCTTAAAGCTGGAACAACGGCAATATGTTCATGACGCTTAAAACTGGAACAACGGCAATATGTTCATGACGCTTAAAGCTGGAACAACGGCAATATGTTCATGACGCTTAAAGCTGGAACAACGGCAATATGTTCATGACGCTTAAAGCTGGAACAACGGCAATATGTTCATGACGCTTAAAGCTGGAACAACGGCAATATGTTCAAGTCAACACCTTTTCATTCTTCACACCATTCTTCAAACATCTAACCTTACTCCTCTCTGACGCAAACCTTAGGGCGTATCCAAAATGACGTTTATTATAAGTTTCTGTTCTAACCTTACTCCTCTCTGACGCAAACCTTAGGGCGTATCCAAAATGACGTTTATTATAAGTTTCTGTTCTAACCTTACTCCTCTCTGACGCAAACCTTAGGGCGTATCCAAAATGACGTTTATTATAAGTTTCTGTTCTAACCTTACTCCTCTCTGACGCAAACCTTAGGGCGTATCCAAAATGACGTTTATTATAAGTTTCTGTTCTAACCTTACTCCTCTCTGACGCAAACCTTAGGGCGTATCCAAAATGACGTTTATTATAAGTTTCTGTTCTAACCTTACTCCTCTCTGACGCAAACCTTAGGGCGTATCCAAAATGACGTTTATTATAAGTTTCTGTTCTAACCTTACTCCTCTCTGACGCAAACCTTAGGGCGTATCCAAAATGACGTTTATTATAAGTTTCTGTTCTAACCTTACTCCTCTCTGACGCAAACCTTAGGGCGTATCCAAAATGACGTTTATTATAAGTTTCTGTTCACCCCTCTCCTTTCTTCTAATGCAAACTGTTGTCAGTCACAAAATCAGGTATTCCTCTTTCCCACCACAAGCAGCACAAGCAGCAGGGAGACGTGCCAGTTGTGGACCTCTTCCTAAACTGAGCCATCCACCTACGGCGTTTTCTATGGGGAGCTAAACGTTGAACATGCTACAGTTTGTTCCCGGCTCAAGGAAAAACAGCTTCAAATCTGAACAGACTGTGGCAGCGGCAACGTCAAACATTTGTCATTCAGGCTACTGTTTTGGTAGTTTCTCATGGTTGTTCTGACTGAAGATGTAACTCATCTGTAGAAAAATCGACTGACTGTACTTGTCTGAGGTTTTCTCAGCTCAAATATATCACCATTGCTGTGTATTTAAAGGCAGCCTCAAGAACCCATGCGCATTTATTTGCAAACGGTCTTTGGTTATTGTAGATTCTAATTTCTGCTCATACTGGAGCACGTGAAAGTTCCTTTATCAGACAAAGCTGGCACATCATTAGAATAAGGGTGTCGTGCACCCCGTGGAGGAGAGAGAGAGAGAGAGAGAGAGAGAGAGAGAGAGAGAGAGAGAGAGAGAGAGAGATGTGCTTCTTGGTTGGAAGCTGATTGTCGTGCGCCCCGTGAAGAAAAAAGAATTGAAAGCTCATTTTATATGGTATGTGTTCCTGATTGGCAGGTTAATGTTTTTGTGCACTTGGGGAAAAAAAGAGATGGCCTGGCACTTCTTGCGGAGACGGGAGGGAAAGAAAGAAAAGAGGACGTAAAAAAAAAAAATTAAAAGAAATGAAAAAATTGTTCATTCTAGGGTGAGTATGAGATGTGTGAACATATTTGATAACTTTCAATACAAGTTGTTGTTGTTGTTTTTTTCCTCGCGATTTTACAAATCTAAATTATTGTTCGTGATCGAAAATCATTTCCATATTCTACCCTCTTCACGCACTTGATAGGTAAGATGTGGATCTTTTGATCGACTATAAAGTAAGTATGTATTTGTTTTACAAATCTAGGTGTGCTGTCTTTCTAGGACAAGCATCCTGTACTTGACAGCCCTTCCTCGGCCCTTGACGCCCGGTTTTTAGGTACCTTGACAGCCCCTTGTTGACCCATGGTGTGGTGTCCGCCGATAGAAGTAATAATGCTTTAATTGATAGTTAGTGGCTATGTACCCATAATAATTCGTGTGGGTGGTGTCCACCGATAAAAATAATAATGCTTTAATTGATCATTAGTGGCTATGTACCCATAATAATTCGTGTGTGTGGTGTCCGCCGATAGAAATAATAAAATTTTAATTGAGAGTTAGTGGCTATGTACCCGTATCGATTTGTATGTGTGGGGTGGGGTTGGCAACTACTGACCCAGAAGAAAAATGAAATAGAACAGCAAAAATAATGTTGATGTGTTATGAAATGTTTTGATATAGATTTGTTATATTGTGAGGTAGATTCTGTTTATAAGACAAGAAAAAGAAACAAGTGAGATTAAAATTCCCGCACGCCAATAGAGTAAGGAAAAGTAATTCTCTTTTTTTTTCTGGGAAGAATTTTGAATGGTATTTTGATTGGTGTTTACTGAAAGAAAGGGAGTCAGATGTGTGGCTGCGTGTGGGGCGCGTGATTGTCTTGACATGTGAGTGTGGATGAAGAGACCATCGTGTGACAATCAGTGTGGGAGATAACTCATATGTCGATTTTCAAAAATCACTGATCGATGCAAGAAAATAAATACAAAAACCATGGCCTCATGAGGATGAAAACGTCCACATTGTCATCGTCTGTAACAAAGCTGCAAGGGTGGAGTGTTAGAGGTCGGGCTTCTCAGTCTAGTAGTCTGTCCGAATCTTTGCGGATAATTTTTTGTGTGTGTTGAATAATCGATCTTTTTTTTTCAGAAACTGTGTGACGGAGATGACAAAAGTTTAGTTTTGCACATGTTACTGGTCATTAGTTTCGCTGGATTCAGAAATTGTTTCGGACTTTTTTTGGGGGGGAGGGGGAGGGTGGAGGGGGGGGGGCAGTTAAAGACTCAGACGGTGTACGTCATAAGCAAAGTGACACAATAACTATGAACTGTCCAGAAAGGACCATTGTACTTTGTCATGAGTGAATATGAAAGAACTTTAGTGTCGACAACATGCTGACATAGTTAAAAAGGTCAACATTGCAGAAAAGAATACAGTTAGACCAGTGACAGTTAAAAAGGTCAACATTGCAGAAAAGAATACATTCAGACCAGTCATAGTTGAAATGGACAACACTGCAGAAAATAATACGGGTAGCCCACCGATAGTTGAAATAGTCAACACGACAGGAAAGAATACAGGTAGCCCCGTGATAGTCAAGATAGTGAACACTGCAGTAAAGAATACGGGTAACCCAGATATAGTTGAAATGTTCAACACTGCAGGAAAAAATACGGGTAGCCCAGTGATAGTTGAAATAGTCAACATTGCAGGAAGGAATACGGGTAGCCAGTGATAGTTGAAATGTTCAACACGGCAGGAAAAAATACGGGTAGCCCAGATATAGTTAAAATGATCAACACTGCAGGAAAGAATACGGGTAGCCCAGTGATAGCTGAAATAGTGAACACGACAGGAAAGAATACGGGTAGCCCAGTGATAGCTGAAATAGTGAACACGACAGGAAAGAATACGGGTAGCCCAGTGATAGCTGAAATAGTGAACACGACAGGAAAGAATACGGGTAGCCCAGTGATAGCTGAAATAGTGAACACGACAGGAAAGAATACGGGTAGCCCAGTGATAGCTGAAATAGTGAACACAACAGGAAAGAATACGGGTAGCCCACCTGTCCATGGCGCGCAAAATACTCCATCAAAAAACAGAAGCAAGCTGCCAGCACCTGAAGCCTCTGGTTCTCCAGACAATGTTCGGGAGGGCTGATGAAAGAACTGTTCAGCAGAGTCCATTGCCGATCAAAACAGCATGCCCTTATCTTCAGAGCAGTGAGAGACTGGAACTCTGTCTCCCCCATGAGATACTTTAGTCACCTAGAACCGGCGCCTTTGCTCAAGAGCATCGAACAACCTGTAATCCCATTCCCCCAAAATCTCAGTTTATTTTTCTCCTTTATGCTGGGCATTGATCGACCTGTAACCTTACTCCCTAAAGCCCCAATTTATGTTTTCCCTACGCATGGGCATTGAACGACCAGTAATACCATCACCGAAAGCCTCAGATTTTTTTCCTTACGCAAGGACGTCGAATGACCCGTAACCCCATTCCTCAAAGTCTCGGTTCATATGTTTCTTTATGTTCTTAGTCCCCGTACCGTAACTATATTCTCCAAGACTTTGAGCTTACCATTGAACGAAAGGAAAAAGCAAACACTCCCTGTTGATTAATAAAAACAATGTTTCAGGGTCCTAGTCAAATGATTGATTTATTTTCTCTCGGACAAGATGTGCCTTTTTGCATTTTCATGGAGCCCAAGGAATCAGATATTACTGCAGCATGTTTCGTGTTGTTTTAAACGTCAAAGACATTTTCAGTTGTTTTTTCCTGCGTGTGTTGATACCAGAATATTTCTGTGGATTTCAGTTTTGACAGTTCCATTTTGTTTCTATATGGACGTGTTTGTGTGTGTTGATAACGTTTGCATGTTCTGATGTTGTTTTAGTCGAAAGAAAGAATCCGATTGGTTATGATAAGATTGTGCACATATAAGTAGAGGTATTGCTAAGTTTTCGAAGATCCTTCCAATATTGGACCAGTTTTTGAAAAAAAAAGTGATTTTATTCAATGAAAAGTGTAAGGATGGGCATTCATAACAATTGGTTAAAACGTTTCTTGATAGTGTGTAAAACCATCTGAGATTTTTCTGCCTCGCAACTTGACAGTAACATAGCAACGTGTGGCTGCCGTACAAAAAGGGGCCATGTATTGGCACGACTCGTTGATCAAGGAAGAGAGACAGTCGTCGTGTGCAAATTATCTCGCGTGAATTTCAAAATGTGGTTAATAGAAAATATAAAACTATGCATATGTTGCTTAAAGAATGTTGCCCTGTTTGTTTGTGATTACAACCTGAAATCCGAGAGAACATTAGACTTAGCTTTGCTTCTTGCTGAATTCTACATCTACAAATGTAAACATGAAAAAACATATGGATCAATTCCAGTTTTTTATTTATTTATTTTTTTTTGCATTTGGAAAGTAGGATACGAAATAAAAAAGCATTTTGCTCGTCTGGACATACCACAAGCAAATGTTAATACACAGTGGCATTCATATGTTTACTTACTGGAGGAGTAATTCGTTTTTGTTTTTTTGTTTGTTTGTTTGTTTTCAAGCTCACTATGAATGACACAATCATTGTGTGATAGATTAATTCCACCTTTGCGTCCTGTTTTACTTCTTATTTTAATTTTGTTCATAAATGCTTATCGCTTTCTAACAGTTTTGTTCTTTGCCTATTTTGCAGTCATCATTCTGTTAAACATAATTAAATGTACAGAGCAACGTGGTTATAGAGTATGACATGTTTTATTTTCTTGTTGCTTTCATGTTTCTTGCCCTAGTTTTATTTGTGATTTGCACTTGTTTAAGTTTGGAACAAAATATTTTCAGACAGGAAGCAAGCTAATGCTTGAACCATAAAGACTCAAAATGTGACACACAAACATGCTGGAACAAGCACACACAAACATGCGTGCGTGCACGCGCAACACACACACACCACACACACACACACACACACACACACACACACACACACACACACACACTTGTTTTATTCCTCAGATCATAAAGAATTTTTATTATTCGTGTCAGTTAGTTATCTTATTTTTCCTTAAGTGTTGAAGAGAGTGGCTTGGAAGGAATGTGTCAGGGCGATTTGTTATTTTTCGTGAGAGAGTGCAGAAGGAGGGGGGATCAAGCGCAAAGATGGCGGAGGGGGGAGGGGGAGTTTTTAGGCAGCCCAAACTGTCCAGGGAGACACTTTTTCTGTGAGGAGGTAACAGCATGGGTCAACCTGAGCTGGCGGGGAGGAGGTGGGAGAGAACAGCGTGCTAGCTCATACTGTCCTGGAGAACAGCTTAGGATGGGAGGACAGTTTGGGCTGTGGCACTTGGGAATACTTAGGTCAAAAGGTTGCTAGTTATGCTACTGGAAACGCTTGTTTAGGTCAGCTTTAAAAGAGGTGTACTCTTCCTGTGAACATCAAGGCTCAAAATGATTCATTTAATGTTCGGTCATCATGTGCCAGGCAGCACAACACGTGGAAAAAAGGTTCACGTATTTCTCTGCGTCCTATGATTACAATCACCTTGCGATCAACAGGGAATGAAATATAGGTCTTATTCACTCTATTTTTGCTTTAATTATGGGAATAGCAGACAGCTAATTTTCTTTAATTAGTAGAAAACACAGACAGATGCAGAAACTGAACTATGAAGAAATTCTACCGACCACAACTTTTGAGAGCTTTTTGAAAACGTATAAGCAGCTTTTTATTTATTTTTTTTTTTTTAAGGAATTTTACTTTCTCAAAGCATTCATCATTGAATATTCCCAGCAGTCACAGTTACTGGGCTGATCAGAAAAAGTCTTAAGTGGTCAAACATATGTTAAGAGGACAAATCCACCAGACAGTTAAAAAGTATTGGTCAAAATTGTTTTTAACAAAATTGTTACATTAATTCCCGATCTTCCTTTTGTCAAGCCTGTTTTTAGTCAATGAAATCAATCAGTATATTTCTGTCGCTTGTTTGTTTTCTTTGTAGTCCATGCTTTGGAAGTGGGACATAATGACTGTCCATTTCTTAATGATTGAACACACTTTTGAAATATCAAAATATGTGAAATCACAAGGCTTCAATTAAAGTATGCATTTTAATAACCTTATTCCAGTAACTTAAAATGCAGTAAGAATTACTTCAGTCAAGACAAAAGTCATTAGATGAACACAATCGCTGAAACAACTGTGAAACCTGCCTGAAACAATTGTGGAATTCCAGTTTTGCTTTAATATACCTACCTGACCACTGTGTCCACAAGGAAAGCTTTCAATATACCTACTGTGTCCACAAGGAAAGCTTTCATTATACCTGCCTGACCACTGTGTCCACAAAGAAAGCTTTCAGTATACCTACCTGACCACTGTGTCCACAAGGAAAGCTTTCAATGTACCTACCTGACCACTGTGTCCACAAGGAAAGATTTCAATGTACCTACCTGACCACTGTGTCCACAAGGAAAGATTTCAATGTACCTACCTGACCACTGTGTCCACAAGGAATCGACACGCCATCATGACATGGCGGATGGATACAGAAATCCTCATCACTCCCATCAAAACAATCCACATGGTAATCACAAACCAGAGTGAAGGGCAGGCGCTGTCCCTCACTGGAACACAGAAAATACAGAGAGTCTGACGTATTGGGCACCGCGCACCATGATGACGTCTGTGCTGTCAGTGCCTCTCGTGAGAACTGAAAGTTGCCATCAGTG
>CM065715.1:2374928-2387428 GCA_033310375.1 Conus canariensis
CTTGCTTTCTATTCCTCTTTCCTTTCTCCAACATGCAAAAAATGGCGAAATTGCAGATAAGAGTTTTATTTTTCAAAACAATTATCTAAATACTGGTGGGGGGGGGGGGGGGACTATGTCTTTTTCTAGTGTAATTCCATACATGTAAGGCGTCTGGTTCTTTGATTTTCCAGTCTCCTTCTCCTGTCCCTCGCACTCCATAATGAGATGACTTTTTTTTTAACAGAAAACAGCTGTACTAGTGTCAAAGCGGTCAGGTTTCATGACCTGGAGCTTGTGAAGAGGCTGGAGAGGAAGTCTGACTCTTCATTGAAGTGGGGCTTTTTGTACGATCTGCATGTGGTAGAGAAGCTGCATCAAAAGCGTGGCCCTTTAAATTCAAGGTGCCTGGTGAACTAAGAACGAAGACATTTTAGAATACAAGGTTCAGGGACTATAGCACGTGTCTTCTATTTGTTTGGTTTCCCCCTGCTCCTTTTGCCTCTGCTCCTTTAGTTGTCTTTGTGTTTCTTATGTCTTCATCGTCCTTGATATTTCTGTTCTTCTCTGGTTTATTATTTTGTGTCATCACCACACTAACCCTTTTCCATAGCCTTGTCCCGCAGCTGACGCTTCTCTTAATTTAATTGAAGCCAACACGGGTAGGCAGAATTTCTATTGATCATCGTTTGTTCGCAAGTACAGCTAGTTATTGCCATGATGCCCCTGTTTCAAAAGGAGTGGTTTCTTTTATGGGAATGGATTAGGCCTACAGGGCAAACACTGAAAATCGATGGCTGTGATGGACCGTTTTTGTCCGGTCCCACATTGTGGGGACAGTTCTGATGTGGCAAAAGTTTCCCTGTTCACCTGTTAACCTGTTTACCTGACAGCTACTCACCCACGTTTTGTTGTCAGTCGGGTGAGCGAGGATTTCCTTTCAGTCTCGGTAGATATGCCGGCCTGGAAACATCCCTACGGTGCCGAAGAGAGACTGGGTGAGGGGGAGGAGTTGTTGTTGTTATTGTTATGTGTATGCATGTGCGTGTATAGGTAATCAGGTATGTGTAAGTAGTTAAATGGAAGTTAAAGTCGGTACCGATGGATTTGGTTCCTACAGGTGGTTTCCAGTTCTTAGTGAAGGCCTAAATTATTTAATTGTTCCCTTGATTGATCTTGTGATTGACAAGACTTGACGAGACATAGGGTGGCTCTAGGTAGTTGTGGTTAGTGAATGTGTGAGTCGAGAGGTGGATGAGAAGGATGGAGTGAGTGGATGGAAGACAGAATGTGTATATGTATAAAGAGAGAATGTGTATATGTATAAAGAGAGAATGTGTATATGTATAAAGAGAGAATGTGTATATGTATATGTGATCAGCGGAAAAGTGATCAAATTAAATCAATGTATTATTGAGAAAAAAACGTTGTTTAGCTTTTCCCTAAAGTGATATACTGGTGTGAGTGTTGTTGAGCTCTGGAAGTGAGGAATGAAAATTATTGTGAATAAATTATTGGAAAATGTATTCCGATCCCTGTTGTGGATACGTCAAGTGTTGATAATGTGGAAAATAAATACATTCTTTTCTTCACAAAAAGGGACAAATAAAAATCGTTCCTTCATCTGTAATAACTGTATTGTTGGTACTTTTAAAAGAGTTACGTAGGGAAATATTTTCTTCAATGTATTCACCCATGGTGCTAATCGAGAATTTTTTCTATTGTAATGCCCCCATCGTGTTGAAGCTTAGTAGACTACATTACGGGCATTTTCCCCAAATTTCAGTGAAGTGTATTATGTGAAGAGTGCCTGCTAGTGACAAAACAAGGACGATAAATATGTAGGTAGTAGGCTAGGTAACCAATGTAGTTAATCAGTTCCCCAGGTGTCGGTGAGGCCCCTGAGTCCAGCCTGGAACTGATTACCACCGGATGTGGGGGTACAGCCCGTGCCCCAGCCGCTGTCTCCGTCAAACGACGTGGAGAGGCTGACCGCCAGGTCAGTAGTGGACGTGTGTAGTAAAGGGCCTCATGATTCTCCGTCAAAATGACGTGGAGAGGCTGACCGCCAGGTCAGTAATGGACGTGTGTTGTAAAGGGCCACGGGATTCTCTGTTAAGACAATGTGGAGAGGCTGACCGCCAGGTCGGTAGTCCGGCGTGATCTTCTGTGTGGGTGTGCCCTGTGGGACACCATTTGGGACTGTGTCTTGAAGCGGCCCTGCTTGCCGTGTGATAATCCTGGTTGATGTGCTATACACTGTAACTTGGGCTCGACGCAACCAAGTTTGTGAACTGTGTCTGTTAGGACTCTTCTGACGGTGCCAGCGAGGTTTGCGCCAGAAAAAAATATTTGCTATAATAATTTTTGTTTATCTGTTTTGGTTGTACCGCGACATATGTGTCGGCGGCTTGGGCTTATTACATGTCGTTGTTGCGCCATGTTGATCTACGTGCTGTGTGGTGCCTGCTCACTTATATTGGTTTATGGTGATATGTGTTTATATTGTCTTGATGGTTCAGGCAGCATATAAATGATGGAAACTTAGTTTGTGTGTTGCCTGGCTATCCATGTTCGTGTGGTATGGGCGTGTGTATGGAATAATCGTTACATGCATTCAGATGACTCCCGAAGCCTTTCCTAAGAGTGGGTATAGCCGCAAGGCAGCGGAGGTTTGAGATCAGAGTTTTCCTTCTCTCAGGCGGGCTGTCTTCCCAGACTAATGGGCCCCATCTGCCCAAGAAGCCTGTGTTGTGAGCACCCTCCTGTATGGCAGCGAGTCTTAGACTTTGCGTGCCCGACAGGAGCAAAAGCTCAATGCTTTTCATATGCGTAGCCTACGACGCATTCTGAACATCACCTGGCAGGACAAGGTCCCAAACAACACTGTCCTGGAAAGAGCCGGATGCACCAGCATGTACACGCTGCTGAAACAGAGACGTATGCGCTGGCTCGGCCATGTCGTGCGCATGGATGACGGACGGATCCCTAAAGACCTCCTCTATGGAGAACTTGTGCAGGGAAAACGTCCCACAGGCAGACCACAGCTGCGATTCAAAGACGTGTACAAGAGGGACCTAAAGGCCTTGAACATCGACCAGAACAACTGGGAAGCAACAGCCCTCGAACGGTCAGCCTGGAGACAGACTGTGCAGAAAGGTCTCTCCAAGTTCGAAGAGACACTCGCTCAGCAGCACGGGGAAAAGAGAATGAGAAGAAAGGCTGCAGCCCAGGCAGACAAACCAGCGTCAGACTTCATCTGTGCCCTCTGCCACAGGGACTGTCATTCCCGCGTCGGACTGGCCAGCCACACCCGTCGCTGTACCAGAATAGACACCTAGAGCGCAACTCCATCGTCTTCCGAGACTGAAGGATGCCTACTACTAGCATTCAGATGTTTGAAGTGTGAGAGTAAGGCAGTAGTACACACACTACCACGCCATCCATAACAATGGCAAAGTGGGATTACATCTGATGTCTGCTATGGGGCGCATCCACATGTACAAACAAAGGTTTGGCGTCATATACTTTACCATGTCAGACCATAGCATTCAACGGCAGTTAGCCAGCTCTGTCAGGCCGAATTTTTTCCGTGGCCAATGCAGTCATAAGACAGTCACGTGATGTCACCCCACTTCCGGCCCCGGAAGAAGCCAGTGTCAACTTCCTGTAAGTCATTCATCTTCGGCCTGCCGTCAAAGCAAGATAAGTCTTGTGCTCTGTCTCGCCTATACTTGCCTTTGTGTTAACTTTGCTGTGTTTTGTTCTATACTTGATTCAGTTGTGGCTTACAAATGTGAGGCTCTTGGTGGGAGCGTATTTATCAAAAGATTTGTCTCTTTTACCGGCACTCTCGGGAGCGTATTTATTAAAAGATTTGTCTCTTTTACCGGCACTCCCGCGACTTTGTTACTCGCGATCGTCGGCACCGCTCGCCGGTCGTGTTCCCCCACCATATTGCCGAGCCTCGGGTTCAGCACGCATTTTGTGCTGGTTCCGGCTTGCACTAGACCCTGAGTATTTTTGCCGTGTGAGGCTCTTGGTGGGAGCGTATTTATTAAAAGATTTGTCTCTTTTACCGGCACTCTCGGGAGCGTATTTATTAAAGATTTGTCTCTTTTACCGGCACCTCTCGCGACTTTGTTACTCGCGATCGTCGGCACCGCTCGCCGGTCGTGTTCCCCCACCATATTGCCGAGCCTCGGGTTCAGCACGCATTTTGTGCTGGTTCCGCTTATTAAGGTTTAGGGCTCAATAACTATCACACCTGTACTCTTTACCCTTCACAGGTAGAACGTGTTCGAGTAAGGGTGTGTGACACTGATCTGCTTATTAAGATTTAGTGCCCAAGAACTATCACACCTATACACAGTGATACTCCACGTGTAGAGATTGCTATTAATAGCCATACCAGTCACACGACCGGTGGCGTGTACGGGTAGTTCGAGTTTTCAGTCGATCTCTCGAGCACTTTGCACGACACCACACGGACGATCGAGATTAATTGATTTTCTCGATCGGCCACCTTGTCTCCTCTTTGCGGTCGTGTGTTCCGGGTTTGCTCTATCCACCTGTGCCCAACATGGTGAAGGACACCGCCGGGTCGAGCCACTCCACTGCTCGGAGTTCGCTCAATTTCCCGGAGAACCCGCGGGTCGATTCCATCTCGGAGCAATCCGTTCGCACTGATGAACGTACGGTTCGGGTAGACAGAGACGACTTCTCCGCGGAAGGGACGCGTGATCTTCCTCGTCTACCAAACCGACGGACGCACGACCGCGGCGTCCCAAGGCTGATAGGCAAGCGGCCACCATTTCAAAATGCCTTTCATTTGATCTGCCTGCTAGTCTAAGGGCAAAGCTCCCCTCAAGGTGCTGCCCAGAAAGTCTAATGGCAAGGCTCCCCTCAAGGGGCCCGGCCGAGCAAAGACTAGCCAACGGAATTCGCCCTCCCCCACCCCTTCTCCATCGGCCAGCTTGCCCTCTAGCCTACGGACTCGCTCGGAGACTTCTAACTATCATGCTGAGTCACGCGAATCTCGGCCCCCGGGGCACCTTGCCGAGCCGCGGACCAGCACGGGTGACGGATCTGGGATGGAATCACCATCCGTCACTCGCCTTGATGAGTCACGTATCTCTTTTTCCCCCCAAATTGATACGTGCACTCATAGCGCTCGGCCCCACCGGGCACAGGTGCAGCCAACACCTGAGCTCGAGGAGCGCTTCGACTCCGGAAGCAGCCTTATGGTCACCCCGACGCACGACCTCGGTGGTGTCCATAATCCTGGGCGTGCGGGCACGCCGCGCCATGGGCCCGGCCGTGCCCATGCACAAGGACGGTCGACCTACCCCGATCGAACGTCACCTTCTTCCCTAGGGGTATTGGACGTTGGGGAACCGACCTTTCGGATCCCCATTTGGGCAACGTCCGCGGTCCCGCTCCTCCGGGGGGAGGATCTACCAGCGGGACCAAGGGTAACCTGACATATTCCTCCAGGGGGAGGAACACGGGACCGCATCCTGACCAATCCGCACTTTCGCGGGTTGGGGGCTCGACTTCCGCATCCTCCTCCATACCATTATGGCCCTCCCAGGCCCATTCCAAGGACGTGTATGGTGCAGTGCACGGACCTGGACGGGGACGACAGGCCACGGCCTCTCAAGCCCCCCCCCAACAGTGATTCAGGTTACCCGGGTCCCCGGGGACTTTCTGCCTACAAGAAGAAGAGGGTCTCGTGGCTACGACTCGGCGGATGTCTGACCTACGCATTCGCCCAACGCGCTGGTCAGACCTTGAGTGCGGCCTACCTACCATGGTTTTTTCCCCAGGGCCGCCACAGCCCGTTTACCTCCCCGGGGACCGGTGGCTCTATGCCCCCGAGAGAGACCAGTGGCTTAACGCCAACACCCAGCACGACCAGCTACATGGTCGAATGTGGCACCCGGCCTCACTTACCTGGGTCGACCTTGGTCTCCCTCCTCGGGCGCTGTCCTATCGGCAGGACGATGTCCCGGCCGCCGATTATAGGGCCACCGGGGACACACTACAGGCACCCCTCGACTTACCTCCTGAAGACGGGTGCTATGAACCCTCTCAGGACCAGTACCTCCCTGAGGCGGACGATGACGAGGAGCTAGCCCCCACCTCATTGTACGATGTCCGCACGATAGAACGGTGGCGACCAGACCTCGTTAGGAGGGAGGCCGCACCCGCTGACGAATTTCTCTCCCTCTCCCCCGGCCCAGAGATCTAGACCAATCTACCCATGAACCCCTCAGTCGCCTCCTTGTTTACGGACAATCCCGTGACCAGGGAGATGGGCATTTCCCAGTCGGACCGTCGGTTGATCCCCCACCTGCCCCCCCCTACTTCCGGCGCCATCTCCTTTAAGAACCTAAAGGAATGGGTCCGAGTAGCCAGGATGGGCATCCTCCACACCACGGCGGGACACACCTACTTGGACATGCCCCTTCAGCGAGCGGAGGCTCTATGGCCGGAGGACGATGGTGCCATCCCAGTACCGGGGGACCCGGGCTCTGAGGCGCACCAAGAGCCTGACCCTCGCTTGTTCAGCGATCCTTTCATACGACACCTAGTTAACAGGATTTCGCATCACCTTTCGGCTGCGGCGGACAGCGCAGCCAGAAGCCACTTCAACTGCTTGTTGGTCGCGAGAGAGGCCGTGCTGGCGCGGACCTCTCTCTCCCCGACGCTTAAGGCAGCCCTGCGATGCATCCCGGGCCAGGTCCAGTCGCTCTTTGGCGACTACTCGGCTGACGTCATAGCACAAGCAGTTGAGGAACGCAAGCAGGCTGTGTCCTTTGCGCCCAGGCCACCGCCACGCCCTGCTAGACCCCCACTTCGTTCCTTCCCCAGGCACAGACCCTATCCCAGACAATCGCCTTCCCGCACCGCACGGCCCGCCAAGCGACCTAATCTTCTCCCAAGGCCTAAGCCAAAACCCCATCAGCAAAATTTTCGGTTAGGCCAACAGTCACGCTCCCGGAGCTGACTAGGGAGACAGCCCGAGGGGGACTTAGATCAGGTAGCACCCCCCCTCGCCCTATCCCCCACCCACCAGCCCAGACCCTCGCCCCCCCTGGCGGGCAGCCTCTCCCGGCATGCCCACCAGTGGAGACGCATACGCCTCACCCCTGGATAGTGGCGGTGCTACAGGAAGGGTTTCGCCTTCCTTGGGCCCACGAGCGTCCCCCCCCTCATGCTATCTCCCCCTCCCTCCCCCAACGAACCCTCCCCCGCCAAAGCAGAAGCTCTTCGCACGGAAGTCCAAGACCTCCTCAAAAGAGGGGCCATCTCGGAGATTTCCCACCCAAACCCCGGCTTCTACTCTTTGTGATCCCAAAAGCCTCGGGAGGATGGAGGCCCATTCTAGATCTTTCGCCCCTCAACAAGTTCCTCAGGCCCACCAAGTTCAAGATGGAGACCCCCACCCAGATCCGAGACTCCATCCATCATCGCGACTGGGCCACATCCGTAGACCTGAAGGACGCCTATTTTTCAGATCCTGATTCACCCGGCCCACAGACGATTCCTACGGTTCGTCTGGCAGACCCCGGAGAGGCCTGCACGCATAGTGGACCTCATCTCCTGCCTGTCACAGGCACCCCACACCTCGGCCAGAACCCTGTCCTCCCTCCTAGGAATGATGGAGTCCCTGTCTCCCCTCATTCCCCTGCGGCGGGTCCCCAAACGCCAACTTCAGAGGGAGTTCCGCCGACGTTTGTCACAGACCTCCGACCGCTGGGACCAGGTCATTCCCCTCGGACACTGGTTCATTTCGGCGACGGAGGAGCGGCTCACTCCAGCCACTCTCTCCACCGGGGTCCCCATCTCCCTCCCAACCCAACCCAACCACTGGAACTTTATACAGACGCCTCCAACTTGGGCTGGGGGGCCCACGTGGAGGACAGTCACGCCTCGGGGAGTGGGAGCTGGAAGCGGTCAGGCTAGCCCTTCTCCAACTCCAGCACAAGGTCGCGCACCGACTTGTTCTCCTCCTCACGGACAATACGTCGGTAGCTTGCTATGTCAACAAAGGGGGAGAGGCCCGCTCCATAGGCCTCTCCCTCAGAACAGAGGCCCTCCTTCGCTGGTGTCGCGCAACCATTGGTTTGTGCCCATGATCGACCTGTTTGCCACCAGCTTCAACCATCACCTGCCCCTGTACGTCTCTCCCGTTCCAGATCCCCAGGCGGATGCAGTCGACGCACTATCCCTCCCCGGGACGGGCCTACTGGCGTATGCCTTTCCCCCCTTCCCCATCCTACACAAGGTGATCAGGAAGGCAAGGCTGGAAAGACCCAGGCTGATCCTCGTAACGCCATGGTGGCCGACCCAGTCTTGGTTCCCGGACCCCAAGTCCCTCACCCACGTTCCCCCCCTCCGGCTCAGCCCTCGCTGGGACATGCTGAGACAACCCCGGTCAGGTCTTCCTCACTCCAATCCCAAGATGCTTCGCCTACACGCGTGGCTTCTATGCCAGCCCAACTGCGAACATCTGCATCTACCCCCCACTCGGAGAGACCCCAGTCCGTCCTAGACACACTAGCCGGGGCAGGGGCCTCTCAGGGATTACGGGACTTCGCCTCGGCATCTCGCAGAGCCAGCACCGAATCCCTCTACAACTACCGTTGGGAGAGATGGATAACCTGGTGCTCAGATAACTCTGTTCCCCATTACTGCCCCTCCAACATCCAAATAGGAAATTTCCTCTCCCACCTATCCTCTTCCCTTAAGCTGTCGGCTGGCTCCATTCGGGGCTACAGATCAGCTATCTGCACTACCATTCGTCAACTGGGGGGCCCTTCTTTTGACAATGACTTTCTCCTCAGAGAGGTGTCTAGAGGAGTTGCTCTACGGGAAGCTCAGTCCCCTAGGCGCATTCCCCTCTGGGACCTTTTTACGGTCCTCGATGCCCTCAGAAAAACCCCTTTTGAACCCATTGCTTCTATTCCTTTTGACCTCCTCTCCTTTAAGACCACCTTTCTCCTCGCCCTGGCCTCGGCCAGAAGACGAAGTGAGATTCACGCCCTCAGCGGTGACCCCACAGATATCGCCTTCCACAGGGACGGCTCAGTCTCTCTCAAGTTCCTTCCGGAGTTCTGACATCTTGGGAAAGGGAGAAAAAGATGGAGACATGGACCTTTGCCCCTCCAGGTGTCTCAGGTACTACTGGGAACGCACACGCCCCAGGCGCTCCTCCCAGAGACGACTCCTTATCTCCCTCAACCCCAACAATACTAGAGATATCTCGGCGGGAACTATCTCCAGGTGGCTCTCCAAGACGGTGAGATCTACCTACGCTCAGGCGTACAAGGATCTCCCTGTCCTATCACCCAGGGCCCACGAGGTCAGAGCACTGGCCACTTCCACAGCGTTCCAGTACTCTGTCCCCGTGCGCCACCTGCTGGAGGCAGCCTACTGGCGTTCGGAAAATCCTTTCATTAATTTTTACCTGAGGGATATCCGCATGACCAGAGCTGATGGGTCTAAGGGGATTTCCTTTGTGGCGGCCAATGCAGCCATATCGGTCAACCCCAAGAACCACTAGGGCGCTCGCCCTCCTCCGATTCCTTTAAATTCTGCTATGGTCTGACATGGTAAAGTATATGACGCCAAAATGGGGAGTTTGTGTTATACTCCCTGTTTGGCTAGTATACTTACCATGTCAGACTCTAATTCCCTCCCTACCTTCCCTCTGGCGCCAAGGTTCTCGGGGTCACCATACACCAGGCCTCGCTGAATGACTTATAGGAAGTTGACACTGGCTTCTTCCGGGGCCGGAAGTGGGGTGACATCACGTGACTGTCTTATGACTGCATTGGCCACGGAAAAAATTCGGCCTGACAGAGCTGGCTAACTGCCGTTGAATGCTATGGTCTGACATGGTAAGTATACTAGCCAAACAGGGAGTATAACACAAACTCCCCATCTTTCATCCCAACGACAGGACGCCCCTCATGAAATGGTGCATACTACAAAGATGATCAGATCTGACAAATACCACTATCGTACTATCGATTATGACAAACATACTATCAATAACACGTTTTACTGTGCATCCGAGGCACTCGGCATATGTATGAGAGAGAGAGAGAGAAAGAGAGAGAGAGAGAGAGAGAGAGAGAGAGAGAGAGAGAGAGAGAGAGAGATTTCGCATGTGCAAAGTTTTGCCAGAGCAGCAGTTCAAACGAATGGCCGGGAAGAGAAAGCAATTGGTACTGCCTTTTTCCTCCAGCACAACTGATAACATCAGCACGATTCTGCCACAAGTTGGAACAGACACTGAACGCACTGTTCCTCTTTCAGCACAACTGATAACATCAGCACGATTCTGCTACAAGATGCAACAGACACTGAACGCACTGTTTCTCTTTCAGCACAACTGATAACATCAGCACGATTCTGCTACAAGGTGGAACAAACACTGAACGCACTGTTCCTCTTTCAGCACAACTGATAACATCAGTTATTAGTTATTATCAGTTATTATTCAGAGTTCAACAATATATAATATCTAACAGTACATTCATATTTAGGTGCCTTGTAATTTGTTAAACAACAGTGATAATTTTTTAAAAGACACTGATAATTGAGGAGGCCAATTTTTGGTAAGATAAGTATATAGAAATACAAGCAAAAATAATGAACTCAACCAGTCTCTGGGAATCACGCTTCCTTGAAAAACAGCTCTGATCGTGCACGATGTGCTGAAAGAGGAACAGAGCGTTCAGTGTTTGTTCCACTTCGTAGCAGAATCGTGCTGATGATATCTGTATCTATTTATCCATCTTTCTATTCATGTATCTACATCAATGTTTATCAATCAATCAATCAATCAATCAATCTATCTATCTATCTATCTATCTATCTATCTATCTATCTATCTATCTATCTATCTATCTATCTATCTATCTATCTATCTATCTATCTATCTATCTATCTATCTATCTATCTATCTATCGTTAATGTAAATCAAGTATACATACGCAAAAAATACCTGTATTCTTCTTGATTTCCTCATCCTCGCACTATCTTCTTCATCTCTCTCTCCTCTCTCTCTCTCTCTCTCTCTCTCTCTCTCTCTCTCTCTCTCTCTCTCTCCCCCCCCCCCTTCTTCTTTTCCTGCTCTTTCTTGATCTTGAGGGCTGGATGTAAAAACCACTCACTTTGTGCCTATTCCTTTCCCTCAATAAACAACGTTTCGTTCGTTTTGTTCTCCCTTATCTTTGTAGAGAGTCATCCTGGGGGAGGGGGGGGGGGCACTAAAGAACTGTCTTACCATGTCCTTCTGTCTGTGTCTGTGCCAAAGCCTGTCTTACCATGTCCTTCTGTCTGTGTCTGTGCCAAAGCCTGTCTTACCATGTCCTTCTGTCTGTGTCTGTGCCAAAGCCTGTCTTACCATGTCCTTCTGTCTGTGTCTGTGCCAAAGCCTGGGTCTTTCTGGAAATAGCCTCCCTGCCCATTCAGTCCATGGTTTTTGTGTCTTTACCTCTGTTACACACACTCACCAGTTCTTTTGAGGATTGTTTTAGCAAAGCCACTGGATCTTATTACAAGGCCATGCCAACATAGTTTTCTTTTTGACTACTGTCAGCAGGTCTGCAGTTTTGATATCTGGTGCGGTTGCTTATCGGTAATGTGACAAATTATGACGTATAGTATCTTGCAATACCACCCCATTTCCATGGTTTGGATTCTTTTCTGATGCTTTGTAAGAGTGTACTTGTCACATGCATATATGAATATGGGACACACGTATGCACATAAGTGCCTGATGCTCTGTTCCATATATGTGGTTTTGCATTTCTATACATGCCACAGTATGGATAAAGCTCGTGTTGTTTTGCTGTCCTTGAGAGGATTTCTTGTTTGGGTCTGTCATTGCTTATGATGGATTACAGATAAGCGAACTGTCGAACGGTTTCTGGCTTCTCCCCCTTGATAGTAATTTTGTGGTGATGGTGGTGTTGGGGCTGCCACTAACTTGATGTGTTTGACGCCGAAGTCCATGTCATATCTTGATTTTTCATTCAGTCTCTTAGCACGCTTAGAGAAGTTGCTCACTGCATCCAGACCCCCGATGCTGGTTCCGAAAGGAACTCGGAAATGAAATGAGCAGGGAACAGTAAACGATAAACAGTAAACAAGTTGGGTATTTTTTGCTCCCATAAGAAAACCTAACACAGAGTAACTTTTATTCAAGACTGGCACAGCCTTTTAAACTTGAATAAAGTCAGACAAATACATAGACGAACAATCTAATAGTGGGGGAAAAAACAAGCGCAGGCCAACAACTGAACTATCTTCATAGTAATGACTTGGCAAAGATTTGGACTTAAGGAGGGGGGGGGGGTAATTTGAAGATGGAGAAACTGGGAACATGAAATTAAGAAATATGTTACAGATATGAAAACTCTTCACTAGCTGCATAAGGAACCATCGCAATCTCCGAAAGGAAAGTTCGTAATCGTTGTTTCTTCAGCATTGACTGTGCTGAC